>OZ023213.1:34368777-34388777 GCA_963995525.1 Escarpia spicata
AGAGAGAGAGAGAGAGAGAGAGAGAGAGAGAGAGAGAGAGAGAGAGAGAGAGAGAGAGAGAGAGAGAGAGAGAGAGAGAGAGAGAGAGAGAGAGAGAGAGAGAGAGAGAGAGAGAGAGAGAGAGAGAGAGAGAGAGAGAGAGAGAGAGAGAGAGAGAGAGAGAGAGAGAGAGAGAGAGAGAGAGAGAGAGAGAGAGAGAGAGAGAGAGAGAGAGAGAGAGAGAGAGAGAGAGAGAGAGAGAGAGAGAGAGAGAGAGAGAGATGGTAGGCTTCGGACATTCCTGCAGTTGGCCGAATAAACATTGAGTATTTCAATATGCCTCCAACGATATCACCTCTCAATTATTTGTCACTTAACACACGTCTGCTGAAGATCCATTGTCACAACTAGATGTGCTGTGGAAGAGCTCCCTTCACTCCCCAGGCCAGCATTGTCCGGATCGGTGCAGATGCTGTATCATGGCCAACACCCAGGACAGTCCTTTGCAATGTTACTCCTAATGATTGGCTTTGATCTCAGTTGTCCATACTGTATCTACTCTACACTGAACTTCGTATTCGATCAGGCAATGCAATATCGTGTCACTCCAGTGAACGTGTGCGCGCTGTGTGTATTTGGGTATGTCGATTTCTGTGTGCTACGAATGTGTGCGCGTGTGCGCGTGTGTGCGCGTGCGTGCGTGTGTATGCGTACGTGCGTGCGTGTGTGTGTTAGTGTATTGTGTGTGCGTGTGTATGTGTACGCGCACTGGCGGAGGTGTTGTTGTAAACATTATCATCTGCCTACTTTAAATATGACAGCATCATTAGAACGGGCAGATTTGGCCTAGCTTGGTACATAATCGCTTCATAAGACTCCAAACCTTCCGTCAATAGCTGCTAGAAATACTTACGAGGGATTAGTTGCACGACGCCAAAACGCGCGCCGGGAATCCTGTTACATAGATTTCGGTTTGTACCAGCGTATGCAGTGTATCGGAATCGCTGGCTGCAGTGTACCACATGTTAATGGACAACTAAGCCTGGGTAGTATGTCTAGGGACGTTGCACTGGCCGAGGTGTGGTTTGCGGGGAATTGCAGCTGTAAAATCCCACACGTTTCACTGTTGTCCATCTATGAAGGACGTTGGTTATACGTAAACACTGTATGCTCTTAGCCAGGAAGTGTCAAGCTACCAATAGGGGAGGACCAGTGTATACTATTAGGGTCCATGTTCCCTGTTACCGCGTTCATCCTTATTAAAAAAGCCCCACATCCGATATGTTGCATTCCTTGACCACTTGCTATTTTGGCTTGTTGCTGTGTATGACATTTTTGTTAATTCTTATTTAAGTACAATCTCCCCTTGGAATTCTTTGGGATGCAATATCCAATTTGCAGAGGCAATGATGGTGATGAAATTGTTGCAACCTCTCAAAGTAACGCAAAATTAAGCAGTTACAATTTATGTGAAGAATGGTTTGACTGGTTTGATTGGAAGTTGGAATGCACATGTACACGAAATAGTATCAAAGGCAAGAAAGAGAGTGTATATGATCTATCAGTTGAAACGTGCTGGTATCAACCAAAATTACTTGGTTAGAATATATGTGTCCGTGATTAGACCAGTAGTTGATAACTACTTATCGGACAACATCGAGATATTTCAAAAAAGGTGTCCCAAAACTATATTTCCTGGTTGTGAGTACGAGGATATTCTGGAGATGGTAAACTTACCAACGCTGCACGACAGACGCAAAGAATTGTGTAAAACGTATTTCGCTAGAATGAAGTGACCACAAACTGAATACGCTACTACCAAATACTAGAAATGTGCCGTATACACTAAGATCATTCAGTGAGTTACCCGTCCAAATGGCGAACACAAATTGCTACAAAAACTAATTAATTCCATGGTGTTTAGTACACTGCCATAACACTTAATGATTTTAATGTATGTCTCAACAGTCAATTTTAATATTTAAACTAAATGATTTAATTTTAGTGTATTTAAATTATCTTATATTTTAATGAAAGATAGTAATGCAATGTACACGTTTTAATATAAAGCGCCTCATACTGAGTTAGTTGCGTTACGGGGCGATTTTGTGTAATTTACTTAAAAGTATCCTTAGTGTTGCGTTATTTTACTGAGTACATGTTTTATGAGTATTATAACATAATGTTGTGTCGTCTTGTAACAACATGATGCTTGTGTGATTTGGGGATTTTATGGTGAATGTATGTACAATCCAACTGGAAAGTTGCAAATAATAATAAATATATTCTTTAAATTCTTTATTATTGTTTGACACCCAGAGCAGGTGTATAATGTGCACAGCCTAGAGAAGGTTACGCCCTTGTCCAGAGTCTGATCAATGCAGTCAAACATATAATATTTTCTTAATAATATTAATATTAATACGTATTTTATGTAGATCAGTGGTCTGGGCCAATATAGTTTGCACTGTCGTTTTTCTCCTTGTAGTCCAGGGTGTGGCCGGCCTCGATACATGTCCTCGATTTGTATTTCCTTCTTTTCTCATCATTGTTCCTGCATTGCCGTCTCCATCATCCCACTCCACTCCCCCATGCCTCACCTCGGTCTCCACTTCTCTCCCAAATCCCGCCAAATCTCTATTTACTCTAATCTCAATCGTGTTCTTCTTCTTCTCCTTCTACCCTCTGAGAGCATCAGTTCTCTTCGCTATTGTCTAGATGAGGAATTACGTGCTGGTTCGGTTGAAGGCCGGAGCGCTGTCACGGTGTTACAACACGGCGGGTCTAACCACATTCTGTCAAGCAGTTGGTCACAGAGGGAGACCGTCTGTCTTCTGGAAACCGCGGCAATATACCGCAATGTCCCGGAAGACAAGAACCTGCAGAAGGACGCGACCAGCTAATCGGATCAATTCTTAACGTTCGGCCAAGAAGGGTCGATAATATCTGCAATGTAACATCAGATTGCGCGAATTTAATCGAATTAATAATGTAGGGATCTGTCTAATTTTCCCTAACATCACAGGATTGTTGCGCCAATGGAAATCAACCTTCTAATTAGCCTACGTTAGAGCGTTTGTTTGTTGCTCCCGTGCCAAATCCGGACCGTTGACGAAACAATCTCTAAAATCGATACACACCAGCCGCTTGCCGCGTATCTATGTCGTTTATTTCACAAACGTCCTGCTAGTAGCGTAATAACGGGTCCCGCGTTGCTCCTCGTGCGCCCATTCAGCGGATGAGTGCTGTTTTCTGTTGATAATTGAGCAGTGATAGACATCATTGAATGGGAGTACGCAGATTATTATTAAGCTGTTATAGAAAATCGGGGAAAGGGGTGTTCAAGCGCCCAGCGCCACAGCCAATGACGTTGGGTCCGCCGAGCCCTCTGAGGGTGAAAAGTGAAAATAGTAGCCTGCCGGTAAACCGTACCACACCCAGGTCAATATCACCTCCTTGTGGTTCCCTCTGAGAAACAACTACCTTGCGGTTGTGGGCAAACGAGGCTCTGACTAGGGGAAGGAAAACCCCAAAACTAAACCTACTGAGTAGGGCCAACCCCCCACGTTCAATAATTTTTACGGAAACTGAATAAGTGACTTCGCCAGCACCTGCTGGAAACGGTTATGATGAGGCGACGCTCCATCTACCTGAGGGCATCAGATACATGGAAAGTATGACACTTCCGGATCAAACCCAATCGGACGTTCGGCAGCCGACAGCGGAAATTGTACATATAGGATGTTGCAAAAGAATTTAATAAATACGAAATCGATATAATGGGCATTAGCGAATGCAAATGACAGGACACGGGAAAATCAAGTTGAATACTGGAGAAAATGTTATTTTCTCTGGGAGAGAAGACAACCTACACAGACACGGGGTGGCAATAATGATAAGAAGGAAAGCAGAGCAAGCATAACTAGAGTGGAAACCTATCAGTGATAGGATTATATTTGCTAGATTGTTTTCAAGATATGTGAAACTATCAATCATACAAACATTTGCACCAACAAATGAAACAAGTTACGAAGAGAAAGACCAGTTCTATGATGAGTTGCAGTCAGTTGTGGGCAATGAACATAAACATGACATGCTCATTGTAATGGGGGACTTGAATGCCAAAGTTGGAGAAGACAATGAGGGCTATGAAGACATAATGGGAAGCCTGTTGGCGAAAGAAATTAAAATGGAGAAAAACTAATTGACTTCTGTCGATTAAACAATCTTGTGGTAACAGGTTCCATGTTTCCACATCGACTAATCAATAAACAGACGTGAACATCTCCAGGAGGACGAAACCAAACCAAACTGACCATTGGCTAGTGAGCAGGCAGCGCAGAATATCAGTTATGGTCAGAAAATGACGAGGGAGCAGACATTGCGAGTGACCACCAGTTAGTGCGCTCGAAGATCAGGCTGAAGTTAAAGAGGAAGCAAAAGACCAGTGAGAACAGAAATAATTTCGACACAATCAAGCTGCAACAACCAACCATAAAAATGCAATTCTCGTTGAAGCTACGGAACAGATATGATGTTCTACAAGACTACAAGAAACAGATAACGACACTGTTGAGAGAAAATGGCAAGAATTCGAGGTGGCCTTCAAAGAAACTGCTGAAGAAGTACTTGGTTACAAAAAGAGGGGACAAAAACCATGGATCAGCAAAGGGTCATGGGAGCTGGTAGAAGACAGGAAACGACTAAAGAACAACATGGAACAAGCAAAGTCAGAAAGGATAAAGCAAAGCTACAAGGATAAGTATCAACAAAAAGACAAAGACATAAAGAAAAGCATGATACAAGATAAAAGAAAGTTGGTAGACAACCTGGCCGCAGAAACAGAGAAAGCAGCCGGGAATGGAAGGATGAAAGAAATCTACAACATCACAAAGACACTTAGTAACGACAAACACAAGACAGCGGATGCAGTAAAAACAAATATGGAAACCTAATAACTGAAGGACCAGCCAGGCGGGCAAGATGGAAGGAGCATTTTGAAGAAGTCCTTAATAGACCTATGCCCGATGACCCCGTGATAGATATTGAATTAGATCCGATCATAGATGAAATCAGCACCGACTCTATAACAAAAACAGAGATTAGAGCAGCACTGAGGAATCTAAGGAATGGGAAAGCTGGAGGGAAAGATGATATTACAGCAGAATTGTTGAAAGCGGATATGACGACAACAGAGAATTGGCCTCTAAGCTTATACAAAACAATTTGGGAACAAGAAAAAGTACCAAAAGACGTGGAAACAGGGACTGACTGTTAAAATACCAAAGAAAGGTAACCTTACAGAGCGGAAATTGGAGAGGAATTACTTTAACATGTAACCCAGTAAAGTGTTCGGAAGAGTGATAATAGACAGAATAAGAGATGGAGTTGGCAACAAGTTGAGAGATGAACAAACAGGTTTCAGAAGAGGACGAAGCACAGTTGAGCAGATATTCATCCTTAGAAACATAATAGAACAGGTAGTGGAATGGCAAGCAACGTTATATGTAACGTTTGTAGACTTCGAAAAGGCATTTTACTCAGTGCACCAAGAGAGCCTTTGGGAAATCATGGCGAGCTACGAAATCCGACACAAGATAATTAGAATGATCCAGATTTTGTACGAGGACAGTGAATGTGCAGTGTTAGATGAAGGTGAACAATCTGAGTGGTTTAAGATAAAAACTGGAGTGAAGCAAGCTAGCAGACGTAATGTCCGGTTTCTTTTCTTGGTGGTAATCGACTGGATAATGAGGAAAACAACTGAAGAAAGGAACACAGGGATAAGATGGAGATTCATGTCAAAACTTGAAGACTTGGACTTCGCTGATGACATTGTGCTTATGTAATCAAGTTACAGACACGTGCAAGCAAAGGCAATAAAGATGAATGCATTTGCATACAAATTCCAAGGCCAAAAAAACCGGCATAAAAATAATCAATAAAAAGAAAACTGAAGTACTGAGGATAAACAGCAAATGCAACAACAGAATACAGATTGATGACCAACAACTGAATGAAGTAGAAAAATATACATACTTGGGCGCAAAAAAGGACAGCAAGCAAGGAGGATGGGGTGACAATATTATCATTCATAAAACTCAAATGTATGCACATTAAAAACTAAACTCAGATTATACAATACGCTGGTCAAATCACTGTAATTGTATGGATGTGAAACATGGAAAGTAAATAAAAGCGACAAAAAACTTGATATTTTCCAATTCAACTGTCTCAGAAGAATGTTGAAAATTAGGTGGCCGGTAGTAATTTCGAACAAAGACATTGATAATAATAACAGCAGCAGAAACGTTCAGCACAGAAGTACAGAGAAGAAGGTGGAATTGGATCGGGCATGTGCTGAGAAAGAAGGACCACAACCACTGCCTGAGAGCACTGACATGGACGCCGGAACGAACAAGAAAAGTTGGTCGGTCAAAAACAACGTGGAGAACCACAGTGGAAAAAGAACGAAAACAACTCGGCTGGGCAACTTGGAGCAAAGCAAGACACGTAGCCGTTGACAGGGCCAGATGGCGGAGTCGCACAGCAGCCTTTATGGGCCACAAGGCCCAAAGAAGATAAGTAAGGTAAGGTATTATAGATAACAGTTGGTTGTGATGAATATCCTATATCCACAGTGTCGTATATAAAATTCAACGTGGGATCTGTTCCAGCTCTTTTGCAGCCCAGATAAACTGGATTCGTTCTTTGTGTACTGGGAATGAGTGCGTCACTGACACGTGCGCTCAGTCGCGCGCGCGCACATACACGTGCGCGCACAGGCACACGCACGAACACAGAAAATTAACAGGTGCCACCACCTATTTGGCAATGAAACATTGGCCTAATATTACATCAACAAAGTCCGCTTGGTACTGTTGGGAGATTGCGTAATATCAAAACCATTTTCTCGTCGACAAATACACATTTGTCATTGCATTGTATATACTGATGATGATAATAATAACAATAATAATAACTGTAATAATAACAGTAATAATAATTGTATTTATACATTAAAAATTTAAAGTCAAACCCTATTCAGTAGTGTGTGCAATCGACTAAAATGTTAATATCTAAATACTAAAATAAAATAAATATTTTTACTAAGACTTATTTAAATAACAGTGAACTATAACAACAATACAACATTAGGATATATATATAAAATACTTGTGTAACGAACACAAGAAAATATGTATTTTATCCAGATTTTTTCATTTGAATTTGAAGCAACTAAAATGTAACACAGTCGTAATATAAAAATTAAACAAAAAGAATTGTATACGGAAATCCCTAAGATGTCGCATGTTTAAATAGTGACCCGTCCCCAGATGTTCGGCTGATGGCGTAATAACGGGTGCGGGGTCGTCCAGTGTAGCGGCTGATTCACCAGCTCATTCGCCAATCCGCCTGCGTGAGCCTAGTCAGGCTCCGGATGAGAATCCGTCAGACACGAAACCGCGACGCCAGCGTCGCGACAACCGACGTTCCCGTTAGACACGTCTGCCGGTGAATCAGCGACCGGATGGTGCCGATTCATGGCGACAGTGTGAGTCCGTCTAACGATGGACAGTCATGATTGGTCATCGTGTGGGTGTGATAAAGTAACAAGTGCAGGTCTGACTAAACCGGGGCACGCACTGAGATTTATGCATACGTTATGAATGTGTGCTATGAAAATATGCAACATTATATCATAATTTGCCATCGTTGTGCAGATATCATGCATAATTTGATTTTGTGTGTAAATGTTCACTCACTCATCGAAACAGCATTATTGACTTATATTAGTATGATTGTGATGATAATGTTAGCTGTGTTGATGACGGGGGTAGTTGGTATGATGCGTATGATAATCACATGCTAACATTTGTTATATTGTTGATTAGAACAGGATAAACCGTCTAAAACATAGTGCTGATGTTGCTATACATGGGAAGATATGTCGGCAAACAGGCATACACGGTCTGAAATTTGACAGTTGTTCTATTGCAGCAATCTATAAAGATCTATCAACCCGCGCTGACTGTCTAAATTAATACTACCTCTAACGTTACTGCACAATTCCACTTCCGGTTTTGCAGTGGAACAATATGGCGTCAGATGGAGGCCATGAAAATGTTCAAGGGACATTCCACCATATATCTTTTCTCCTTATCAAGGTAGGCCTAGCTACTCGCGACTTGAGTATGGCTGTAACGAAGCATCTGAAAGCATATATGTTGCTTGCCAGAAAGGCAAATCATTGTAATATAGGGTTGTTAAAAATGTCGCCTAGGTCATCCAATATATAAACCTGGATATATCGATTACAAATAGCAAATAATTTTTGTTCAAAAAATAATTATGGGACAAACGATCATATCTAATTGACTATAATTGATCAGCCATCCTCGCAAGTCAGGGCTGTTTGCCATGCAAAACTAGCCCTGGCAGATCTCCCACGCGAAGTACGGAAGTTAGCTGAGTCAAACTAGTAATTGACATCGCCAGTCGCGACTGCGTCACCCGTGAGAGCAGCGCAAATACCCGCCCCAATTTGAAGATGGATAAACGACTTCTGGGAATCCCAATATATAATGACCTGTTCGCCCATTAGTACGAGCAGCTGAGCGGTATTGTACATTCGAATAATTGCTTCTACTTCCTAAACATTGCATGTAACACGAGCCACGGTTGGTTGAAATTTGTTTTATTATGACCACCTGACCTGCCGACATCCACTGATCTAGTGAGCGATTTCATAGACTGAGCTTAACTTCAGAGTTGCGCATAGCGATCAGCCGGGGGGGGGGGGGGGGGTACTGCTGACTGGCACTGACGTAATCATCAGCAGCGACACCTGGCGCGCGAGGATGCCATCAGTCAATTGCGAGATCCAAGTTAGTCACACTGAATTGGGGATTGTCATCAACTTAAGAACACCACCGATCGTTTCAACCAAATACAGTTTGTCCCATGACAGTGTCAATAAACTTGAAGAGTATTCGTGCGCGCGTACACGTATGCATGCACACACGTACGCATGCACGCACGACGCGCACGCGCGCACACACGCACACACCCACCCACACACACAACTATGGTACTCTCACGCCCCTCCCCAAACAAACAAACATACACACACACAAACATACACACAAACACAAACAAACATACACACACACACAAACAAACAAGAGATAGGATACACAAATTACTACTACTGAAGGAACAGTGTAAACTAAATGTAAGAAAGTACATTTTCACAGAGGACTATAAATGAATGGAACAGATTATCTGCTGATTGTGTGGATATTAGCAGATGGAATACATTTAAATCGACATATATCTCAGAACAACGAGATAGACATAGATATAAAATATTGACTCTCGGTAAGCCAAAGATTCCCTTGTCCACTTGCTGCCGTCCGGAGATAATTCTGGCATTCGTATTAAATCTTGTTGTTGAACCTTGTTAATTTAGATAGCTAAGTAGCATGCAAAAAGAAATAATTCGTTACTGCACATTCCAAAACAGTAAACAGGTAGCAGATGGGTCAAGCAACTATGGTTGTAAATCACAAGATATTATAAACAATGATGGGCAACGTGCATGGGATATAGGGATATCGTGAACATGATAACAACAATGACGATTCCGTATTCAATGAAGACGCCCGCACGTTTTATTCAGTACAACCTTTGCTCTAGAAATTATGTCTGCATGACTTTGACACCAGCGGAATTTTTTTAATCAAGATTGTTGATATTGGCAGAAACATACGGTCGACAGACTGAGATGGTCTGAATATTAGACCTGTTACTGCAACAACTATTACAAATCTGACCCACCTTTGTAACATATCTTTTTAGACGGAAGATTTCCCAAACACATTTATAACAATTGCAACATAATTCAAACAGTTAACGCTGTGCACAAACACACCTGTATCGACTGCATGTCAATTTCTGCACTCCCACAATTTTTTTGAAATATTGGAACATCGTTTTATTACCCGATTTGTATTGTGACAAGAATTTCTATGGTGTGAAAAAAATGGTCCATAATTTGATATGGAATGAAATGAAATGCATCAGTTTGTCTGTGTTGATGGATGCAATCCCAGTTTGTTAAATATATCATGTGGTGTCCCATACGATAGAGTATTACGAATATAAATGGTTATAAAGCATGCGAATTAATAATTTATGTAATGTTTTGAGACTTGCACAATAGTTTTTGGTGACATTACTAGTATTTTCAGTGCAGAAACATCAGTCAATTTGATATAACAGTTCGTGTTTTCGACAATATGTCATATGTATTTGGTTAGCTGTTCAGAAACAAGTTATCACTGACTGTTTCTAAAACAAATTAAAATGTTACTTGGTATTGTTACTTCCATATCCACATGTCAACATACATACATAAACGTGTAAACATTGATAGAAAGCTCATAGCCATTAATTGAAAAAAAATTGCGAATGGCAAAACAATATATGACAAATTGTATATTTAAACTCTCAAACAGTGCTGCTATATTGTATAAGTAGAGTAATATATATTTATAGTTTATGTACATCGCTCTGCATGCACGTACGCCTGATGTCTTATACGTATGTACGTTTGTACGTATGTACGTACGTACGTACGCATGTGTGTATGTGTGTATGTGTGTATGTGTGTGTATGTGTGTATGTGTGTGTGTGTGTGTGTGTGTATGTATGTATGTATGTATGCACGTGTGTACGTGTGTACGTATGCACGTTGTATGTATGTGTGTATGTATGTATGTATGTATGTATGTATATGTGTATGTACGTATGTACGCATGTGTGTGTATGTGTGTACGTATGTACGTGTGTACGTATGTACGTGTGTACGTATGTACGTGTGTACATATGTACGTGTGTGCGGGTGTACGTGTGTACGTATGTATGTGTGTATGTATGTAGAGGGGACGGGACAAAGCGGGCACCTAGAACAAATTAACATTATTTCAAGCTCATGCCATCTAAGGTGGATCTGATGAAAACATTAGGTCATAGCCTTTCCGTTTGGGTGCAGTGTAGTCTCTTGCCAAGCCAATCGACATTTTGGCGTAGTGCCGGAAAGACGCATTTAGCTCATCTTTACATAACTTTCTACTTTTATCGATTAGTTTTCATAATTGTGCGTATTACACATTCTGGAAACATTTAAAACTATATGACCTGTGACACGTAAGTGTGCTTATAATTTTGTTAATCAAACTGTTGAAACGGTTATTATTTGGACATAACTAAACTTAACATCAACCTAGCTTAGGGCAAAGTGCACAACGATGTATTCCCATTTGTGTTAATGCAGTTCCTGTGATAGTTATGAACTAAGATAGATGTATAATCACATCTAATTTGCCGATAACAACACTTGAGTGCAACACCTGTATGATTCCGATTGACAGTAAATCGCATGATGTAGACTATGGAAAGCTGTTTATAATAAGATCGCGATTTCGTTTTCGTTTGGTTTTCGCATGTTTCCAAGATTGTCTTGTTTAACATGTTTTCATCCAAAGAGTCGGCTAAGTTAATTGCTGCATTTGGTGTTAGCATGATGCAAGTGTTTACTTTGGCCGAGTATGAGAACAACGCAGTGATTACATTTCCATCATAGTATAACCTGTGATGACTTTATCGTTTAAGCAAACACCAATATCAACTCGCAAGCAGTACGTGGCTAATAACTTTACACATTCTTGCTATGCCACATATACGTGTGACTAAGTTGATTATATATATATATTCTATTTTATTTTGTTTGTATTTATTAATATGTGTCGATCGACGATACGTTAAACAAAAGTATTAAAGAATACTTCTTGCGTGGAACTTGATTTATTAATCATTGCAAAATCGTCTCATCGAAGACTCTAAACTAATGATATAATTGGCGAAATGTTGGATCATTGATTTTGTCAACGTGTGCATGGGTATGAGAACCTCCAAACGGTTTACAGTTCAGAAATACGAGCGGCATTTCTGGTGTTGTAAACCGACATATTAACAACCAGTCGATCAATCAATCGATAAATCAACGCATATTTATCAAATTATCCTGTTATTGTGATACACATTTTTCTTTAAATTATATTGTTAGGAGTTAGTGTCTTGGATATACACTGTTTTACGGGAAAACGTCCTCACACAGAAATTCCCACGAACAGACACAGTTTGTGTGTATCAAAAACAATATAAAATATAATACATTGTAATCCACGAGTTACACTGTCGGATAAAATGGGTGAAATTAACTAGAAAGCTTGGCATTTATGACACAAGAAACAGATTTACGTGTTAAAAACGGATACAATTTTATTTAAAATATGTGCCACGGGCGACATCACATTAAACGAGTTATAAACGAGTTATGTTCGAAGGCAAGTACATCAATAAGATTGCTTAATTAACTTTGCTATAAACATATCATAACCACCCATATGATACGGGTCCCTTTCATACAGTTTGTTTAGCGAAGACCAGTTCTCGCGACTATCGCGCGGAAGTCGTCGTGGACGCATTCGCTAATTGCGCCGATTTGGAGATAGCGACGTCCGCGGAAACCTTGCAGGTTTGTGGTGTCTTCGAGACGTAGGCACGACCTGGATTTTGTAGGACACGGTGCTCTCCGTGACTATGCATAGAAAACGTCAACGTCGACGTCAATCGGTAGCACCACATCGTCCTATATCACTCTGGGAGTGGACTATGGCAACGTAATGAAGATTGCCGCGATAGCAAGACACGTGACTCGTCAGTCCGGGAGAGTTGACATATGCGAGCTAAATACTTCCCGCGCTATCTAGGTTCGTAATGCCAGTGTTTAAGTCCGGTTTCTTTAGATAAACCGGTGACAGTTCAGTAACTATTCAGTTGGCTGCTACGCTAATGTATCGGCGGTTAGTTCCACAACACTATGAGTGCGCCAGAATCTTTATCGTGTATAACATGTGTATGTTTCACACGCACTAGGAGACAGAACTGCAGAAGAGGACTGAAGACGTTACAGACATCCGAGGGAAAGAGCGACAATTGCACCTTGGTCACCAGCTGTACAGGTCAAAACTATAATCACTACGTTACCTCCTTCACTGTATAACACGTCCTGTTAGTGAGTTATTGAGTGAGTGAGTCAGTCAGTCTTTCATTCATTCATTCATTCATTCATTCAGTCAGTCAGTCAGTCACTCGTTCAGTCGCCCACCCAGTTAAATGATCGGGCAGTCGCTTACTCAGTTATTCAATTATTCAGTCGCATAGTCGCGCAGTCATTAAGTTTGAATGGCTGTCTGTATGTCAATCAGTCACTCAGACGCTCAGTTACTCAGTCTGTCTGCCTGTCTGTCTTTCTATTTATCTCCCTAACCGTTGTCGCTAATTGCCTACCTGCCTGTTGATCTGCTAAACACTACGCATGAAATCACTAGTCGTCGCCTGCGTCAGACGACGTCGAGGTTCGTGGGTCGATGGGGTGCGTTGTGGTCGTTGACGATGGGTCTGCGAGCCCGCGGCGGCTGCTCGGAGATGATGCGTCGGTCCGGGCCGTAGTTCTCCCACAGTCCGAGCAACGTCTCAGCCGCCACCATCTCGCCGATGTTCAGCGCGATCATGCGCAGTATAAATAAACCGTCCCGACGCAGGTAATACTGAACGAACTTGGCAATATTCGCCTTCGATCCGCTTCCCCCACCGCGATGTCGCACAGTCGCCGTCGCGTCAAAGGCACGAAGCTGCTTCTTGACGTAATGAATCTGTGAACGCCAGTGCAGCGAGCGGATCACCCACTGAAGGCAGCTGACTAACGTCACGGCGGCGACGGCCACCAGCCAGAACCACACGATGATGAAGATCTTCTCGTTGAAGATATTGATAGTGAGGGCGCACTGGACTACATACTCGTGCACTCTCCCTTGGTGGCGAATGTCGAAGTTACACAGTGTAACCCGCGGGAATCGTTGTGACAACTCCCCCGTATCGTCGCCTCGTAACACGCGGGCTACAACCCGGACCCCGTAGACGTGATAGTCGATGCCGAGGAAGAGATCTAAGAGGAACAGCTGCCCGACGGCATTGAGCAGATAGACGAGCTTGATGAGCAGGTAGGAGACAGTTAGATAGTTCCCCTGCCGCTTCCCACCTATCAGGAAGCAGTGCTTGGCGGAGGCACGCCGGATGCCGTAGCAGCATCCGCGGTGATAGTCCCGCTGTGCCAGCAAGTAGCGGTCAATTTGATTGACCATGTACCGCACTGTCTTAGTCCGGATCTCAACATACGACGCTCGCTGACACACGACTCCTGCCTCAAGCACAGCCGATAGATCGATCCCGGAGCGGATATTAAGGAACCGCCAGAGTAGCGTAGGAAGGAAGGAGAGAAGCGCCTCGACTAGAAGGAACAGCGGTATCCATTGGTAGTATCCGACTCGCGGGTGACCACGCCACGCGTCCGGGCCAGTGCTGGGGATGCGCTCGTCGAACGGCACGTAGAACTTAGTCGAGATCCAGCAGATGGTGTTGGCGTACTGCCGGTGACTGTCGGTGAAGGTCGCCGGACACCAGCAGCTGATCGGATCGCCAACAAACTGCTTCGTGCTGACGACGAGGGCGAAGACGACGAACAATCCCGTAGTGTACTGCCGCGAGAGACGGTCGCTGAAGTCGTCGTCTCGTCTCGTCTTTGCCTCTTTCAGGCTCAGTAACGTCCGCAGCAGCTTATCCATCTCGGCGTAAGAGACTCAAGGAAGACGGAGTTTTTGCATTTCCTAGCTCCCGCGCGTGCTCAAACACCGCGGGTAGACGGTTGTATGTTGTCGCGTTGATACGGTAGACAAAACAAGTCGCACGTTATACCAATGAGCAATCGCGACGTTCAACTATTTTGCACCGAGGTAGAGAAGAAACCCCGTGTGTATAAATAAACAATGACTTCTTATGGCGACGCGGATAACGTAGGCCGACGTATTCTGTTAACAACTAGAATCATGTTCAATCGTTATGACAACGCAGATCGACGGCGATTGTTTAGAAACAAAACGTTACCCGTGATGATTAAAGAGTCTCCGGTCTTTAGTGCCTATCTGAATGCGACAGTTCAAGAACGTTGCTGCAGGCCCGCGTTGTGTGCGTTCGGCGCGTGTTCACGCCACACATTCCGCCGTACACCGCCCGACCGACGGCTGTCGTCGCAGATAATTCCACCAAGGTGTTGTGTTTGACTGGCGAAGAGCACCGAATCGCGTTTGCGTTTCCCGGGAGCTCGTGTCTTGTGCCTCGGCGTCAGCACCTCCGTCGTCGCGCATTCATCTCCTCCGACTTTCCCGCCTCGCCATCGCGGCGCGTCATATATACTCAGTCGCTCACCAACTACCGGGACACTTCCCGTTGAATCGACCCGCGGAAACACAACAAGCCCCGCACACACGCAAGCACGCACAACGACACGCATGCACACAAACTGGCGGGCACTCGTACGGTGGCCATCTATTGGTCATCGATCCCGCAAGGCACGCCCACTGGAAAGCCGAAGTCATCGAGCGATATGTTGCAGAGCATCAATATTAATGCGCCGACGTTTCGACGAATCAGCGCCGTCGATCGACGCAGACCTTCGCTCCGGATGCCCGGCTCTGGCGCTGGTTCGTGTAGTGATGCCGTCTCAGTGACGTGGCGGAAATGTCGGCAAACGATGTTAAACGCCATTGATCTAGCGGCGTTATTGAGGGAAAGAATACACGTTACATCCAAGGCTTCCATCCGCCACCCTATCGCCTTGTGTGCACTGGGGAAACAGGCTCGTAAACTCAGCCCTATTCGCGATGTTTAAAGGGAGTCAGTCTGTTCCTATTTTGTTCATTTGTTAATTAATATAATGTTCTTAAGACTATCATAATTATGTTGCAGGTATCATGCCCGCCAATTTATGTTTAATAAAACCTTAACAACGTTCGCAGTTTGGAAGGTTCGACCTCGAAGCATGTTCAAATAGTAAACGAAACGTCCAGTTTCAAAACAAGCTTTATTGGCAATGCGGCAGAGTAACACAATTTAACAAGATTTAATAAGATTGCCACCCAGAGAATTAACTCTAGCTGGCAGGTGGACAAGGAAGCCCTTTGGCTTATCGAGAGTCCGACCCTTTTAACTATGTGTATCCCGCCCGTCTGAGGTATGTGTCGATTTAATTTTTAAACATATTCACGCTACTAGCATCCACACAATCAGCAGGTAATCTGTTCCATTCATTTACAATCCTTTGTGAAAATGAAAACTTTATTATATCCAATCTACTCTGCTCCTTTGCTAATGTAACTTCATGTCCTCTAGTCTTTCTATCTTTCTTAACTGAGAAAAAAAAAATTCTATCAATATTTTCATAAACCTTCAATATTTTAAACACTTCTATCTGATCTCCTCTCAATCTCCTGGTCTCTAGTGTTGTTAAACCGCATTTTTTAGGCGTATTTCGTAACTAAGATCCCTCAGTTTTGGTATTATTTTAGTTGCTCTCCTCTGCACTCTTTCTAGCATATCTATGTCCTTCCTGCGATATGGCCTCCACGCTTGAATACAATATTCTAAATGAGGCCTAACTATTGTTTTGTACAGCGGTATTATTAGCTCTTTTTCCTTATACGTTATGTTTCGCCTAATTAATCCAAGGATTTTATTTCCCTTTAAAGTTGCAATTCCGCACTGCTCTGAAACCTTCATATTAGAACTAATGGTTAACCCTAAGTCCTTTTCTTTTAGAGTAGTACTTAGTACAGTACCCCCTATTGTATATTCTACCTCTTCGTTCCCATGTCCTGTGTGAAGGCATTTACATTTCCCAAAATTGAACAGCATTTGCCACGTTTCAGACCATTTGATCAACCTGTCAAGATCATCTTGTAAATGCTGTCTATCTCCATCACTTTTTAATCCTTCTAAACACTGTTGTATCATCCGCAAATTTCAACACCTTGCTTGTTATTTCATCATCCAAATCGTTGATATATATTAAGAATAATATAGGTCTTAATACTGATCCCTGTGGTACCCCACTCAATACCGATTTCCAGTTTGAAGCCTCCCCATCAACTACTACACGTTGTCTTCTGTCAATCAGCCATTGTTCTATCCAGTTTATTATACCATTTCCTATGCCATGGGCCTTTAGTTTATGAAGTAATTTTTGATGTGGTACTTTGTCGAAAGCATTTTGAAAATCTAATTAGACGATATCTACTGGTGATCCCTCATCTACCCACTTAGTGATGTCTTCCAAAAAACATAACATATTTGTTAAGCATGACCTCGCTTTAAAAAACCATGTTGAGATGGGTTTATCAAGTTTTGTTTAACAAGAAAATCCACCATGTGATCTTTAATTAGTCTTTCTAATAATTTACAAATCACTGATGTTAAACTCACTGGTCTATAGTTCTCTGACATGTTTCTCGAACCTTTTTTTAATAACGGTATAATGTTTGCTTCTTTCCATTCTAAAGGAACCACTCCCTCTTCTAATGACAAGTTGAAAACTGTTGCAAGCGGTATGCTAATTTGTTCTACAATTCCCAGTAGTAGTTTGGGTGGAATACCATCCACTCCAGGTGATTTATTATCCTTCATAGCCCTTATTTTCTTAGCTACCATTTTTGGGGTTACAATTAATTGTCCTAAATAGTCTGAATCTGCCCCCTTGAACTTAGCCTCTGGTACTGGCAGTGAACTAATATCTTCCCTGGTAAACACTGAACTAAAGTACTCATTCAGGTCTTCTGCCATTAAGAATCCCTCTGATGTTATATTTCCAGCACTATCTTCTAGAGGACCGACCTTATCTTCAACTTTCTGTTTGCTTCGAACATACGCATAAAAACTCTTGCTGTCATGTTTTATATTACTAGCTAATTGTTGTTCATAGCTTCTCTTTGAATTTCTAATTTCAGCTTTAGCTTGGTTAAGTGCTTCTTTATAATTGTTGTAGTTTACATAATTTCCAGTACGTCTATATGACTTCCACATCATTTGTTTATACTTAATTTTTCTAATGGCTTCTTTCGATAAGTGTTTCTTTTTGGACCGTTTTCCTTGTTTTTGGAAGGGTACAAATTTATCGACTATGCACTTAATTTCACTCTTTAATATATTCCAGCATTCTGTTGCCGTCTTATTTTTCAGTGTGTTATTCCAGTCTATCTTTGCAAAATATTTCCTCATGTCCTTATACCTTCCTTTGTGGAAATGTCTCCTATACTGCTGTTTACTATTCCTTTCTGATTTTACTTTGATGGTAAAATGTATCTGGTTGTCATCGCTACTCCCCAGTGGCTCACATATCTTGACATTTTCAATTAATTCATTCGGTGAGGACAAAACTATGTCTAACACATTCTCACCCCTGGTTGGTTCTAGCACATGTTGAGAAAAGAAAATATCTTGAACTAAAACTAAAAACTTGTGGTCCTCACTCCCCATCCTCTGTAGAGAGTAGGACTGAGTTAATTGCAACACTCTTTGATGTTCAACAATGTCTCTTTTTCCATCGTTCAACACAGCAGATTTCCTGTTACAAAATTCAACGCCCGCTAATTCCATTTGTAAGGTAAACGAGTAGCACGCAACGCTGTCTGTTTCATTATGTGAAATCATCCAGGGGTGGTAATTATTAGAATGTCAGTAGAAAGTACGCTCAACTAATTGTACCACGTTCCAACTTGTAGTCAGTAGTGTGGAAACATCCCACTTCAAGGATATTTGCGCAAATGGGACGCCTGCCTCCACACAGATTGCCAATCGCTGTTGTTTGCAACCTGATTTTTTGTTTACAATTTGAACAACTTTTAAAATGCAAACATTGCTTCGAGCTCATAAAACACAAATTGGTGGCCAGCATGCCTTCAGCATATACATATTTATTCTAGTATTAAGAGCATTATATTAAACATACGTGGATGTCACGCAGGTCACACATCTGACAAGCAAATCTTGAATTCCAAATCGTCTCTCGTGACGATACAGTAAAGTAATTTGTAAAGACATTTGCGTAATTTTGTGAAAAATGTCAATGCAAGGCCGTTCAACTTGCCAATTAATTCCCGTTTCACTTGATTTAAAGCAACGCTGGCCACATATTTAACAAATAAGTCTTGGATTCCAAATTAGTTGTCTTGAAAAGCGTATGTTGTATGCCGGTTAAAGGCATTGGCGTATATTTGTAAAAAAAATGTCAAAACAACAAGGCAACTGTAGATTACGTATACTGTATTGGTTTTTTTTATGATTTGTTAACATTTTGCGAATACGTCTCTATCGCAAATCCACAGCTGTCGTATGCGACACGTTTGTGGTATTAATTAATATGAATCGACCATATTTTATTGCAATTACATGACTTATTGACTCATTTCAGACTACACTAGACATATAATTGGCAACATCGCAATGCAGCCAGAGGTAAGACTTTATCAATCTAATTTTAGATCAAAGATATTAATTTTTTTTTGACATTGATATTTAAATTACTTTAATTTTGACAACCGTTCTGCCTTAACAACATTTAAACATAGTATTTGTGGCACTGCCTAATCAATAGGGTAAAGGGTATACACGACGGGGTAATATAATACTTCACTCTCTCACTCACTCACTCACTCACTCACTCACTCACTCACTCACTCACTCACTCACTCACTCACTCACTCACTCACTCACTCACTCACTCACTCACTCACTCACTCACTCACTCACTCACTCACTCACTCACTCACTCACTCACTCACTCACTCACTCACTCACTCACTCACTCACTCACTCACTCACTCACTCACTCACTCACTCACTCACTCACTCACTCACTCACTCACTCACTCACTCACTCACTCACTCACTCACTCACTCACTCACTCACTCACTCACTCACTCACTCACTCACTCACTCACTCACTCACTCACTCACTCACTCACTTCCTCCCTCCCTCACTCACTCACTCCCTCCCTCCCTCCCT
>OZ023213.1:34391277-34392748 GCA_963995525.1 Escarpia spicata
AATTGACGGGTCCAATACCAAGGAGCCTCTATTTGGACAGGGGGCGTCACTCACCGAGAAAATGGCAGTCTACACTGAAGGTTTTTGTCCGCCATTCGGGAGGCAAGCGCATGCGCCTGCGGGACTGCAGCGCGCGATGTTGGCGTATTTGTTTAGTCACCTCATTTCGTCAGAATAATCATCAAGTTGCGATGCGTCATATAAAATGAAAGATATTAAAGTAATCCTTGAAGTGTTTTACCTATCACAATTCAAAATAATGAAATTTGCAAACAAATCACGTAGAAACGTTGCAATTATTTATTGAGCCAACTGAACCTCGTCGTGTTTCATCAGAATAACCGTCAGGCTGTACCACTTCTTATATAATTAAAATATTGAAGTTATCGTTGAAAACGTTGAGCAATGGTAATGCAAAGAACTGCATTTTCTGCACGCGTACGGTCTGGCTTGGCGCAACTCCAGAATGGCGGACGAACTGCTTACGTACTTTCCTCGAACAATGTAGATAGCGCGCGCTGCACCGTCTTGTATTGATATACGGTCTTTGTCCAATACTTCACTGTTTACCTACGTCATAATCAACATTACGCACGTGACCTCCGTCAAACTTTGCCTTTGCCCTCAATGTTGATAACGGTTACATATATGTGAATTAAATTAATATTGTGGCGTGACATCCCCTAGATTAAACATTCCGGCACGTAGTTGTCACTTTAAAAACGTAGCCTTACGATTTTGTCATGAAGAAAACATTTGGGGCTAAAAGATAAAAAGATACGTCTGAACATTTGAACACTCCACTTATTCGGAATCCATTTTGCGAACACTTGACGGACCTTCTGATAGGCAACAGTTCACTTGATGGATAGGTAAACTTGATAGGTCCAATATGGTCACTGTTTACCTACGTCACAATTAAGGGCGTGACCCCATCGATCGTAGCCAGCATTGTTTACATAAATAGGCTCATTATGTGTATTCTCGCATAAACAACTTGCCTTGTATCTTTGTCAAAAAGAACAAGTGGTGGGACCGCGATTACAACTAAATACACGACGGAATGTATGAATGCTCCTCGTGTTTGGCATCCATTTTTATGTCTTGACGGACATTGTTGCGAGGCAATATGTCATATGATGGATAGGTTAATTGTTTTAAACGCGTATAAAAACTGACCGGGGCGGTGGTACTGTAATATGCCACAACACTACGAAGATTAGACGACTAAGTGCAAATACCAACGCCCAGTTTTCCCTATATACAAGAGAGCAGATTCGTGTTTGCTTGTTACAGCCGTTGTCGGGGTATTGTGTAGTGATGCATTCCATCAAAAATAGATACGTCGCCTGTATTCGTGATCAGGTTTCCGTGCTGTGCGGTATACGTGGTTGTCACTGAAGCTTTAAAACGCAACCATGCGGATTGATATATTTTGTGATTAAGATGGATGATGTTAATTTAGCTGTTC
>OZ023213.1:34392948-34419492 GCA_963995525.1 Escarpia spicata
GTTGGCCTACGCCCAAGTCTGATACATTGATACCGGCATTCCTGTCAATATTTACACCAATTTACACAGCGCAAGCTGACTTTTCCTCTTAACAGAGTTCGATGATTCAATCATTGGTCTGATACTTGTTGTTTACTCTTGGGCTACACGCAACCCACACAGGCACAAGAAACAGAAACACTTAATCAGGCGGTGCGGTTCCCCTTCGGAGCCTGTCCATCGTCGGCTCTGTGACGGCACGCTCCCGCGGCAAGCCCTGGCGACGACAGGCGCACCTGGAAGCGATGAAGGCGAGCACTGCAGTAGAGACTCAGCCACAGAAGACGAACTGGTCCGCGGCACCGAGGCACCGTCAAGACTACACTCACCGGCAGATACTGCCATTAAGTTTGCGGCTCATTTCGATATCAGGTAACGCGCTTCCAATTTATGTTTGCGGAGCTGCCAAGTCGGGTGAACTGGCAAACAAACGGGGATAGAGACGCATCGATCCGCCAACCGTGTATATCTTGGCGAGGTTTTTGCCATTTCATTACATCGGCTGCGCGATGTTTTCAAAGAAGTGTGTTTTATCGGCGTGGAAAACCACATGCGCGGTTAATTTTTCAATATTTATCCAAGTGGCGTTTACTAGTTCGTGTCACAGATTGGAAATTACATCGACATTTTTGTTGTTAGCAATGTTTTTTAGTAAATGTTTTTATTGAAAGCACTATCATATTAATTACTATCCACCCAACGGTTACACGACACACGTGTGCGAAGTACACACATACGCATACACACACACGCACACACACACACACACACACACACACACACACACACACACACACACACACACACACACACACACACACACACACACACACACACACACACACACACACACACACACACACACACACACACACACACACACACACACACACACACACACATTCACACAACACAACACACACGTACGCACACATACAATATATATATATATATAATATTATTAAACCACGATTAAATGAGATACTTTCACCATCACCATGAAGATCAATCATTGCAGTCAGGCGTGTTTAAAATGATGATAGAGTAATGATGCAGTATAA
Source organism: Escarpia spicata (assembly GCA_963995525.1). Classification (NCBI taxonomy): domain Eukaryota; kingdom Metazoa; phylum Annelida; class Polychaeta; order Sabellida; family Siboglinidae; genus Escarpia; species Escarpia spicata. Next base: position 34,394,049 of record OZ023213.1, read on the forward strand.
AATTAACCATGTCGCTGTATGCAAACTATATAGAAAGCTTACTTGAAACACAATCTTGTTAGATCTTGTTAAAGCGTCTATACGTCTATACAGTAGCCAAACACTCCTGTTCATATTACAACAATAAAACATCATTTGACGTGAATGCCATGATCCTGGGAGGACTTCCGGTTCCGGCTTGCCATGCCTGCATTCGATAAAAAAAATGGCGGCGATCTGGGACACTGTCGCCGTAAGCGACCGACGGGGGGGGGGGGGGGGCTCCGTGGCGCGTGCAAGACGAAGCATGCTACTACCGGTGGTTATGCTTAGGCAGAAATATTGCATCCCGGGGACTGAGATACGTGTCTGCAAACGCTGTCGTGTTTCCCGCGACACGACGCAGCAGTCGCTACACAAGAAACGTATTTGCATTTGCATAGCGACGCAATAGTCTCGTTCCATCGGGTAGTTTTCAGAGTCGTCGAGTTTCGAGTTCCTCCCGGGAGTTGTTGAGTATGTGCAGGGCAATGGGTGAGACTAAGAAGGAGCCGGAACGGGAGGTAGGGAGGAAAGGAGGGAAGAAGGGAGAGAGACAGAGAGACAGAGAAACACAGAGACAGACAGAGAGACAGAGAGACAGAGAGACATAGAGACAGAGAGACAGAGAGACAGAGAGACAGAGGGACAGACGGACAGACGGACAGACGGACAGACGGACAGACGGACAGACGGACAGACGGACAGACGGACAGAGGGAGAGAGGGAGAGAGGGAGAGAGGGAGAGAGGGAGAGAGGGATAGAGGGAGAGAGGGAGAGAGGGAGAGAGGGAGAGAGGGAGAGAGGGAGAGAGGGAGAGAGGGAGAGAGGGAGAGAGGGAGTTGGAAGGGGGAGGGAGGGAGGAAGGGAGGGGGAGGGAGTAAAATTTGTATAATTAGAACCGGTTCCAAGAGAGATACTGAGACTGGGACTTAGGGGGGGGGGGGTAGGGAGAAGGAGAGGGGGGAGAGAGAGACGGAGAGAGAGAGCGAGAGAGGGGGGGAGAGAATAAAATGTGTAGATGGAGAACCCGTTCCAATTCTAAGACAGAGTCATAGCCACAAATTGGCCCAGTTAAATGGCGTCGCGAGTGTATTTGCAAGCGTCATTTGGGTCTGAATGTGTTGCATTATGCCAAGTTGTACGACTTACTCGGTTTTAAATACGAACTCAATTGCTCGTGGAAAAGATACATAGATATTACCGGTGCGTTGTCAAATTAGTTTATGTAAATTGTGCACGCTAAAATTATAATTGGTGCCACAGACATCTTGATTGTCAAGAATAGATTTACCACGCACGCATGCATGAACGTTCGCGCACGAGCACTTGCATTCACTGGCTTCCAATATTTACAAATCCGTATCTACAATAAACGCATGCAAAGATACACATGCATCATGATTTGCAGAAACTGACACACACCACAAACACACAGACATGCACGCACGAACGCACACACAAACGCGCGCGCAAACACATTACACAAAACTCATACACATTCAAAGGCACTGACTCTGCTTAGCGATTATCTGAACAAGATATCGTGGCATTAATTCAATGTACGCGTGTAGCACAAGCCTCATCGGTGACGCCCAAAGCTTACTCGTGTAATTAATATCAACAATGTGCTTTCCTTTGAGGCGGACATTATGAAGCGAAACACCTATATGAAATGAAGACATGTCGATCTTACGAAATTATTCAAATTACATCCATGTGTCGACACTATTTTGATTTTGAGTATCGTTATTTTCTAATAAGAGATTAGAAAATAGCAAAATCAGTCCGTGTTGTTGGCAAGCTTCCGCTTTGAGCAATTAATAATTTATTCGTGATTTCGTGCTGTTAGTTGAACTGTGTTTATAGCGATAATAGTATAGCCATTGTTTACTTACTGATTGTAACTGTTATTCTCGTGCACCGAGTTGTAATTATGACCGCATCACTAGCAAGAATGTTCACCCTCCGGATGGCGGTACGTCACACAGACACGGAAGACGGTTTCTCGGAGTACTTTTTCTTGACATTTGTTTTTGATGTAAATTTGAGCATTTTTTCAAACGCAAGTTACGTAAACGTCCACAACTGATTGATAGAAGATTTACGTAGCTTGGAACAATCGCAAAGGACACACGTAGCGTTGCAAACAATCTATTAACGTCCGTCTGACGTCCGGTGAACCATAAATTCAGTTTAAACCCTCAATCGACGGCGAATTTCGGCAAAATAAAAGCGACAACGGCGACGACAACGACGACGGTAACAACCTTTAGTGATAGACCAGCACACACAAGAATCACAGCAAATGGTGAATGGACCAAAACGATTCAATTGGACCATCACTAGTTGAATTAAGAGATTCGGTGAAAGATCAAAGACGATTGGAAGAATCTGAGCAAGCGATTCAACAAAAGTGATTTACAACATGAAGCGAGAACGACGACTTTACGACTTTCCCCGATGGTACGTATGGGCTCAGCATACTGTTAGTTATCTCATTGGCGACCATGTTAACATTTTGTCTGATTATAAGAAAACGTGACCTAGAAAATGTCTTAAACTTCTCACCTGCTGTTGTCATCACCTCATTTCTAGCTCTATGACACCCGTATGACACCCGTCAATATTTACAAATGGATGCAAGCAGTAATCCGGCTAAAGGGTCGACTAGCCAAATTGCTGCCAAATACCCTTCAGCTTAGTAAAATCAGCTAAATAGACACCATTTTATTGTCAACAGCTTCTACAATCACATCTGGAAATCTAACTACTCAAATGCACTTATGTCAGAGCAGGTGAATATTGCAAAAAATAATTTCTCCAAAATATACTGCACTTTTTTCGTAACCAAGCAGGAAGTCCAACAGTGTCCTGACCCCGGCTTTACGACTCTCCCCGATGGTACGTATCCTACTAGTAGAATGAATGCGTGCTGGCGCTGTTATTGCAACCGCAGCGGGAGCCTGCTTGCACAGTCCACGCGAGCTTCCGGTCGAGGTACGTGTCCAGGCACGAGTTACTCCTGCAGACGTCTCTCCGTCATAGCAAACATGTTTCTCTACTCTATTACACACACGCGACATGCTTTATTCCAGATATGGTTTTCTACTCGTGGCGCGTGGAATGTGTCGGAACTGTTTGTTTACCTTTTATACGCGGCCCACCTTTCCCGGCGGTGGCGCCACTTACCATGTCACCACCGCCACAAATTGGATTTTAAATTCAAAATGGTCGGCTGGCGGTAATGTCTATTTTAAGCTAAGATAGTTACAAATTTTGAAATCACTGAAATCAATCAGACGAGTGTAATACATATAAAACGGAACAAGTGCACTCTGCTACCAATCTCCCAGCACAGGTGCGCTTCCGGTCACGTGGTCTCTCCCAGACGCGATATGGTGAGTATGTCACGTGGTGTCTCTGCATGGGAGTGTACTCCCCACTCTCAAGGTGTCTTTGACAGCTGGCGGAGTAACATAACTAATAGGAGACGCAACGTTGTCCTGATATATGTGCCAACCGTCTCGGACGATATTGTATTTTGTATTGTATTGTATTTTGTTTTAGATGTTGCTTATTGTATAAAAAAAACCAGTCACTATTACCACTGGATGCGTATTATTGTCATTATTGAATGTTTGGTCAGGCGTTTGCGTCTGTCTGCTCAAGCAGTATGCAGTGAGTGTGCGTGCGCGTGTGTGTATGTGTGCGCGCGCGCGCGCGTGTGTGTGTGCGTGTGTGTGTATGTACGCGTGTGTGTTTGTGTGTGTTTGTGTGTGTTTGTGTGTGCCTGTGTGCGAGTGTGTGTTTAAGAGTGTGTGTGCGTGTGTGTATGTATGTGTGTGCGGTTACGTGTGTGTGCGTGCATTGCATGCCTGCACGCGGGTGTACGTACGTGCGTGTTTGCATGCATGCGAGTTGGATCCGACAAAATAGGTTTGGCGATTACACAACTACACACATTGGAAGTGTGGTCACGTCGCGCTGCTGCGAGATATGACGAGAAAACACTAAAACCCAACATAAATAGAGTGTGACAACAGATGTAACAAGATTCAGCAGATTTGTGGCCCAAAGCAAGATACCACGTCTATATCCGCGTCACCCCGAACGAGCCATGGCGGTAATCACTAACAGATCGTTCGCTAAATCGGTTCTCTTGAATGCGGCAAAATAATGCTTTTCGAATAAACTGAATGTTTTGTTTAAAATTTGAACATTTCGCTGACGATACGTTCAATTTTGGAAACGTTTTACGCGCGTGTTAAACGCATTTTGGCGGAGAGTACACCTTTGACATACAGTGGGACATCGCTATTAAGGTCACCCTCGAGACTGGGCAAAATGACCTGAATATCGAGGTGACCGTATTAGTGGGACTGATTTTGTAAACTTTGCTATCACAGAAATAGTCTTGGACTGTCCTACGGTGACCTTAATTGTGAGGTGGCCGTATTACCGAGGTGACCGTAATACGAGGTTGCATTGTATTTATTATGTTATTAACAGCAATATATTAATTAAATGTTAATAAATGAAAGAACGCGCGTAGTACCTGTAATGTGGCGGACGCGCACCTCTACGGTATTCGTGCATCCTGAAGTTTCATTCAATTATAGTATTCTGAAAGGCCTGGGACGTTCTTGTGTCCTGTCTAAATTCAGCTCTTATATCTTATTCATAAGATAATGTCACTTTGAGGACACGAGCGGGTGATTTCTTCCCACACCGACTCGTTAGAATCCATTCAGCCACAATCACTCCTATGGTTGTGTTAATTATGCATGATATATTTAGCCTACTCAGGCATATTTGTGTAGAATGCTATTGCGTGTGTGAGTATTTTCATTATTCTCAAGTGTATCCGAATATGGTGCCCAAGGTCAATGTACTTGCTACGCGAATACGTCGAAATATCAGTCAATCTGAAAAGTAGTTCAACGTATTTTGTCATAAACGAACGTCTCAGGTAGTAGCTTTAATGTTTTTTTTAATGTGTAATGACACATTAAAGTAGGTTTTCTCAAAAAATAGTTTACGCATTGCGTTGTTTGCTTTTCAGATGAGGTGAATCCTAGCTGTCTAAATTGAAACTCCAATTCTGCATCTACTTCTTCTCACCTCCGATGACAAACGTTGTAATTACAAATGCAGAAACTATACTATTGTATTTTTGAGGACAAAAACCGGTTTACAGGAACTGAGTGCAATTGATCGGTTATATTTGCAGGTTTAGTGGTAGAATGTGTTGGTAATGACATTGTGCAGACATCTTTAATTGGCGGAGGGATTTGTTGCCATTTTTCTACCCGCTGTAAATATGGACGTTTTTGCAAATCATGATATGCATCGTGCATTCATTTTAAAGGCAACAAAATTAGAAACTTGCCTCAGCTCGGGGTGTTTTTCTTGCTTGTCATATCATATTTCGCCTAACTAAATGCAGCGGGTCATATGCAGCCCGGCTGTCTGTAGAATCTTTAATAAAAACAACTGCTGACTTCTCCTCGAGACGAAATGCATATTCTTTTATTTGTGTACGATTTTACCGCATTTCGATATCGCGGTTTCTATTCGAATGAAACTATATACTTTATTTTCTGCATCATGTAGGCTATTCGTGGGCCGAAGATGTTCACGTTTACGGCTATTGCTATTGTTAAACCGACGAAGCGGACAGCATAGCCCGTGCGACGTCGTGAAGTTGCTGATAAAACAGTCATAAGCACCGTTATCATCACATTTTAAGCCCCGCGCGTCGTGAAAGAGCAGTCAATGTGACATTTCAAGTGTGGGCAATCTCAACACTTTGTAGTGGGCGTATTCTGTGACGTAGGCAAATTCATACTTAAAAATAGCAAAAACAGCGCAAATAAAAACGGCTTATAGCGGTAAACAAATAAACAAGTGCTGATAAGAGGGCGGTGTGATCTATCGCATTATATATACTGCGTTGCTAAGAATACGCGCGCCTATTTCATTATCAAGCGTCGTGTTTTGATTGAATGACAACAGAAGCATGGCCTTTGTGTTTGTTTTTTCTGCATCCGTGATAATGCATCCGCCGGTTTCAGGTGTCCACCTCTAGCGGGCAGTTCAGGCTAGGCCACTGCATTTCTGTTCCACTCCGCTGTACCTCCACGCATGTTCCCAAACAACAGCTTTGACACTGGTTGAGCAACTGTCGTTTTGCCGTTACCAGCACATTTAAGGCGTCTCATTCTCTGCACAGATGACACAAGTCGTAGGTGTATCCATAGTTTGTGTTTGAATAAACAATACAGTCCCGTTTTTAGGGACTAAACTTTATAGGTCCATTGCCAATGCAATGATTTCGCTCGTTTTGGTTTATAATTATTATTTTGACCAAACAAAATCTATCCAATATCTACTACGGCATGCTAGCACGTGATATGATGGATCGTTTGTGAAACACGCTGAAATCATCAGACGAATTATTAAATAAAAATTGACCAGGCTGCGTAGAAATTCGCCGAAAGGTAGCTCCGCCCGTACGCACTATGAAATAAGGCTATCCATGCTTTCACAAGTTTACAGATAAAATTATCAAATATTTTAGAAAGTAAGCTACGTTTTATTAAACCGGCTGCACATAGCACTTTCATGCACTACAGGTATATATACAGTCAAACATCGCTAATACAACCACCTCGCAATTAAGGTCACCTTAGAACAGCCCTAATTATTTCCGTAAAGTAAAGTATAGGACATCAGTCCCGTGGATACGGTTACCTCGCTATTCAGGTCAATTTGGCCAAGTCCCGAGGAATATATAGAGAGGTTCCACTGTACACGAATACCATCGATCGTGATTTGCGTGGAATAAAAAAATTATTGTGGGGGCCGGCTTTACCACAGTTTTGACATGTACATTATTCGGCATTTTTGCAAGGAGAGTTAACACACTGTCGGATCATGCTGGCACCGCGATATAACCGCCAACAGGGGGTTGATGAAAGAAAACATATTAACTAAGCTGATCTTCATAATATCCACAACATGCATTAGCAAAAGGCATTACAAAGTAAAAAAATTTGCCAATGGGAAAATAAATATTGATCCGTCCCCAAAAACATCCCAGGAGTTGTTGATCGTTGCGTTTGCAGCTACTACTATAAAATACACCTTTTGATTTATATAATTAGTAAATATACCATCAATAAGCTATGTAGACTCTATCGAAACTTAGCCAGACCAAGTAATTACCCAGGTCAAGCGAGGCGTAATTGGAAAGAAGGTCTCTCGACGTAAGACTAATGGTTTAGTGACCGAACGCTGGCTCCGAGCAGGTTCCCATGTGCTTTCGCGATTTATAAAGTGAAAGTTTGGCGCGTTCTATCTAACATGATCTGACGCCAGATCGCAGACTGCTATCCAACAATAAGGCCTAATCCCAAAGCATGGCGCTGCAGCGATATTAATGAGGACAAACCATCAACTAGGAATCGATAGGCGACAAAGCGTGAAGGATGGCTGGATCGCTTTCTTGCGCGAAGGTCTGACTTCTTCACGGGCAGGTCAAGCGATGCGCTTGATTTCCCCCGGGCGTCGGACGGCTATCAAAGGATGTTGGCACCCCGCTATACGTAGACGTAACGCAAACATTGACTTGGAACACGTTACGGCTGCCGTGGTGTGCGGACATCGAACTGGTGTCTTAAAGACAACAACAGGTGATCCGAGAGGCTTCTTGAAGGTGACCGTTCGATCACACCTTCTGGTCAACGATCGGCCCTTTACGTTCATTGGCTTTACATAAGATGATGGGTAACCAATGGACGAGTGTGCATATGTGTGTACGTGTGTGCGTGTGTGCGTGTGTGCGTGTGTGCGTGTGTGCGTGTGTGCGTGTGTGCGTGTGTGCGCGCGTGTGCGCGTATGCGCGTATGTGTTCGTTCGTGTGTGCAAGTGTTTTGTGTGCGAGTATGAACATGACTATGCATGTAATACACATATTTAACCGTCTTTAATGCGAATTGTTATTATATCATAACAACATAAATAACACATAAATAACATGAACATTAATTGATAAATATAAGATCTTGGCAATTAGTTAGAATCAGGAATATATATATATATTTTGTACATCAAACGAAACAAACTAAACATTACATAACATAATCATAGGCCAAACAAAATACGAGATATACTAAAATCTCGTGGCAGAGAGATCTAGTAAGGTAAGTGCAGTCACTTTACCATTATTAATGTTCAAGTTAATGTCATCATGAACCTTCAAGAGGGCAGTCTCTGTTGAATGAAACTGTCTATATGCTGATTGTGACACATTAGTTAAGACATTTGTACTAATGTGAGACCTTAGACGACTTGCTACAACCTTTTCTAGTATTTTGGAAATAAAGCTGAGGTTAGAAATAGGTCTATAACTGTTTAGGTCTTGTTTAGGCAGAGATGACTTTTTAAGAAGTGGTGTGACATGGGTGTATTTGAAATCATCAGGAAAACAGCCAGAGCAAAGTGAAGCATTTGTAATATTTGTTATAGGTCCAATTAGTGTATCGAGACATGCCTTTAGCAGTATTGTAGGAAATGGAACAAGTGCACAATATTTATTTGGGGAGGTCATAATTATTTTCCTAACTTCATCAACTGTTGCAGGTTCAAATTATACAAGTAGAGAATTTACAGAACTTGAAGTAAATGTCCGTGGGATAGCTGTCTCCTGTAATGAATAGACGAGGCCTAGACAAAATGTGAAATGTTGGGTATGGTTATTATATATTATAGTATTTTGTTATCTAGGACAAATCTAACGTTGTTGCCAAATTATTTCACGCTGTACACAGACTGTTCACGTGACTATCACTGCGACGTTTCTGTCATCGTAAATTAGATTGCATGTTTATTATATAATAGGGCTACAACGTGTATGCGATATATTAGTGTACTAACACAAGTCACCGTTCCCGTTTACACGTCAAGAGACACTCTTCACAACTTACGTGTTTTATAACATGAGAACATGTTTACGTGCTATATTAATTGCAACTCACGTGATATCATTGTCTAATTAAGTACACAAATTTGTTCTGTTATCACAACTCACGTGAAGTTATTGTCTAATTACGTATAACCATTAGTCCAGTCAATCTATGCCCAAAAAGAGGGTCAACCTAAAACAATAAATTGCAATAGTAATTATGACAGTGTTTTTAGTTAGTGCTGTATGTCTACATTACCAGAAAAAAGTCCACCGAAATCTACATGGTGGAACATTGTCATTTTTGGCGACAATGACCAGTGGTCAAAAGTCGCTGCCAGTGACGTTTTGGGTTAGTGAAATGTAGGGGTAGGCGTTATTTAGGCTGTGATATATATTTTCTTTGCATATTTCATACACATTTTGCATACCATTGGCAAGATAATGGATTAATATACCCAGCAATATATAATAAGTATAAATTCGTTGAATATCAATGTAAACAATCGTTTTTAAATACAGTGAACCCCGAATTTTAGCCGCTATGGGGGAGTAGCGTTGCGATCTAACATTGACTTAGTCCATTTGCAATTGAATAAATGGATGCTCTATAAGTATAATGTTTTTGATGGATTTTTCTATCCCATGGTGTCCTTGAAGCCATTCAGTTTGGTTGTTCTCGGGACAATCTAGGACATTTTTTTTCAGATATGCAAATCAGGGCCTTCATTACATAAATACATATTTTCTTCAATAGCTTTGCAACTATGCATGATAATGTCACAAAAGTGGTGTCAAGACCGACATTTTCATGGTCGACGTTTAAGTTAAACACATCACAAGATGTATACAACGGCTGCATGTTTGTAATTTCATAAAACTTTCAGATATCGGCCATGTTGGATCTTATTACATGCTTAACTCCAATGCGATGTTTATGGATAACTCCAATGACTTTGATATATTGTCTATACCCCTATAATAATAATAATAGCACAATCAACAACAGAAAACACATTGAATCTCGTTGTAATATTATTGCACAACACAGGATAAATACAAGAGTCTATTCAAATTCCCAATATAATGCGGTGTGCCATGTCTTCCCGTGCAATTTGTTTGTCAAAAGCAAAATGGCCGCCAAATCACATTTCCGCATATCTTAACAACAGCGTCACCTACAACCTTAATATTGGTGTCAAAACATGGGTTTTAGAAGCCAGAGGTTTGACATATTTTATGTTTGGCCTTCTCTGATTTTCGGATACGCCATTTTCAAAGATGGCGGTCGTCAAAACAAATTTTACAATATCTTAACAAATATGTCACACATGTCTATGTTAATGTGTAGAATTGTGATCAGCAATTTCAAATATGTTACGACCTTTGCTCACATTCATATATCCGCCATTGTTAAAGATGGCGCCCATCAAAACCAATTATCGCTATAACTAAAGACCTACATCACCTAGAGCCGTAATGTTGATGCCAAAAGATAGATTATCAGGTGCGATGATTTCAAATATATTACATACGCATCGTCCCCAATCGTGAGAGGGTTAAAACACCCATCGCCAGCTATACACGCGCAATAGATAGTACATGACATATTATTGCCGTGGGGACTGCAACCGTCAGTGCTGCGTGCCTTGCTCTCTGCTTTCCAATCACAGCTTATGACATTAGTTAGACCTGGAGGGTCCGAGGGTCCAAAGTCAAAGCTGGGTGACGGGATACCGTCCTTCACCCACACAAACTGCATGATGTCCAAATGAAGAGGACCTTGATGATCAGCTGCCTTCCACAGCATTATCTGAAGATGAGTGTGGGAGAAATAATGGGAAGCCAGTGCACACCATGGCGTTTCCTCATACAGATTATGTGCTGAGGGCGCATCATCAGATGATTCTGTGGAAGGTCAGCACGGTCCTCCTCCTTAAGGAGGAGTTGTTTGGCCAACAGAGAAAACAATCACATATTCATCAACTTACTGTGCAACGAGCTTTAGAAAGCTGGATGCTGTTGTTTTCATGCAGAGGACGCTAAAATAATGATCGTTAGACAACACTGAACTAATCAGACAAAATCGACACTATCCTTATTGGTGAAGACACCGATTTGCTAGTGCTGTTGTGTTACCTCTTTCAATAGGAGCTCTTTGGTGTATTCTTAATGCCAGAACCTAAACAAAGCATAACACAACAAGTAAATGACGATCTGGTACATCAGAGCTTTCACAGAATATATGGGCCCAGCTGTTGGCTAAGATATGATACCACAGCAACAGTTGAAGAATTGGTTACTGCAGGAAACCAGGCTATTGTGTGCTTCCAATGTGGGAACATTGGCAAAAACCTTGATGGTTTGCTGTACAAGCACTTCATGTAGCATCAAGCGCAGCTTACTCACATGTATAAATGTACCTCGTACTTCAAATGATCCTCACTATCACAGCCGCAGGATCAATTCTCAGAACCAACAGTGGAGAGGATCCAAGAAAACTATAAAAGCCACGGACTAGAGCTGCATTGTGAAATACAAGGACCATAATCCAAAGATGACTGATCTCCCAACAGCACCAGCCCGTATGCTGTCGGTCATCCGTTGTGTGGGGCAGCTTGTTCGCTTGTGAAGATCAGTGGGAAGATCCCACGCTTCTCCCCGTCTGCTTCTCTTCTGGAATGCTCAACGTCCTGGGCAGCTCCCATAGTAGTCGCTCTGTTGCCAACCTTTATGGTCTTGCCAGGGTGGGTTGCCGTTTCAGCTGGTCCTTCTAGCGCCTGTGGGGGGTGGGGGGTTCTATCTCGGTTGACCTGACGAAGCTCATCATAACATACAACTTATGGCATTCTGATTTCATCCATGCGCCAGACATGGCCTGCCCATCGGAACTGTCGGAGCATCAACATGGTTTCGATGCTCCGGAGGTTTGCCTTTTCCAGGACTTTTTTGTTAGAGACATAGTCCTGCCAATGCAGTCCCGTGATGGAGCGCCGACATCGCTGGTAGAACCGTTCAAGCAGTTGTATTTGCTTTCTGTAGAGGAACCACGCCTCTGCCCCATACAAAAGGGTAGTGACGAGTAACGACGACAGCCTTGTATACTTGTATCTTTGTTGACAAACGCAGCGAGTGATTCTGCCATACGTATACATTTCAGCAGGCGACCGAGTGAACAGTTGGCAAATACAAACTACAATCAGTTGGGATGTTGCGGAAAGAACGGATTTTAGTGTACTTCTGTGTGTGCGTGATGGGTCAAATTGCAATTAACATCTCCGTGGAAGCTCTCAACGACAGCAGTGTTTGAACGTGTCATGTACCAGTAAATAATACTACACTTGTACATATTAAGCAATAATAAGGATGTACGCACACACCTGACTGCAATTTTTATAGCGTATAGTTTTGGTGAAGATAACTGATATTGGAATAAGTACCTGAGTTAAAATATCAACCAAATACAAAGTATACTAACATATTCATGGAAACGGTGTTACTATTTAGAAACAGTAGCTAAGGACATAAACTGTGTTGAAATAAACAAGTTTATGACTATATATGTAAGCAAAATTTGGTTGATCGCAAAGCTTCTCCCCATGGCGGCTAAAATTCGGATTTCACTTTGTTTAGAAAATTATGTTCATGTTATTAACAAATGGAATTGAATTTGATGTACATCGTTGTACTAATATATCCATACCACTTCCAATGATGTATAGAATAAAGAATACTCAGCTTAAATATGTCCTTTCCCTAGATTTCACAATGACAAAAGTGATCGGTAGCGACTTTCGACCACTTGTCATTATCGTCAGAAATTAAAATTTATCACCACGTGAATTTTTGTAGACTTTTTATTTAATAATGCAGACATATAGTGCTAATTGAAAACGCCATAATGATTGTTATTACAATTTGTTTGAGGCTGAACCATAGGTTGACTGGACTAGGCCGAAAATCGGGGTACATGTAAATTGCGATAATTTGTAAATGTGTTTAGAATACGATTCTGACCTTTATATACAGTGCAATGACACTTGTTAGGTACCATTACACAGCTAAATGCATTGCCTTTCCAATGATATACATCGTCTGTATAGTATTCTAACAGAAACTAAGTTATACCTGTACAACATTTATTATGTGTACCCCCTAAATTTCAGTGAGACCTACGACTACTTGGCAATATGCGAAAATGATATTGTTCCACCAAATGGATTTTGGTGGATTTTTTTCTGGTAACGTAAACATACAGTAGAATCTAAAATGCATGAAAACTTACTATTGCAATTTGTTTGAGGTTGAACCATAGATTGACTGAAGTACATATTTACGTGCTACAATAACCACAAGTCACTTGAAGTTATTGTCTAATCAGGCATAACCATATGTACGTGTTACAATAACCACGACTCACGTGACATTATTATCTAATCATGTTCGCGTGCTACACTAATCGAAGCAGGTGACAATGGCTTACCTAGTTAGACAATAATGTCACGTGACTTACGATTGTGTAATTACGCTGGCATACGTCATCTCAGCTACCCGCCACATCGTGTATGAAACATGTATGACAATCTACTATGTATGTGTGTAATGAAATGTGTATGCTATTATGTTTATAACACTGTGTGTATGTTTGAATAGATGTGTACCTTTTTAAATGTACGTATGCATGTACGTACGTAATACGTATGTAAGTGTGCGTATATGTATGTATGCACATTTCTGTGTAATTCTAATCGTTTTACCTGTTTGTACGTAAGAATGAACGTTTGCTCGTATGTACGTCTGTAGACTCTGTACATATATTCATATGTTTTTACGTTTGTACGTATACACATATGGACGTATTTGTGTATGCATGTATACGAATGTAAGAAAGCATGTATGCATGTATGCAGGTATGCATATATGTATGTATGTATGTATGTGTGTGTGTATGTGTGTATGTGTGTATGTATGTATGTATGTATGTATGTATGTACGCACGCACGTACGCACGCACGCATGTTTATATATATATATATGTCTGTATATGTATGTATACGTATGTATATGTATGTATATATATATATATATGTCTGTATATGTATGTATACGTATGTATATGTATGTATATATATATATATATATATCCAATCATGTATATATATATATATATATATACATATATACATTCATACATCCATGCATCCATGCATACATACATACATACATACATACATACATACATACATACATACATACATACATACATACATACATACATACATACATACATATATATATTCATTCCAGTCTTATAATTATTGAGATACAATTCATACGATGTGGCTTAGTCCCCCCTAACACACACGCCGCGTCGTACACACGCGACCGTTCAGTGATATGCCGCGATTGATAAAGGCACGCGACCACCGCACAGCATAAATCATCTATGCTCTTATACAGACGTCAGCTGTATGCCGATGCAAAAAAAGATATCTCCAGCCGCCAATAACAAAAATCATTATTGTGCGTGCTGTGCGCGACAAGCGCTTTTCGTTGACGATCAATTGTGGCTTCTGATAAGCGAACAGCCATCTGTGCGCGTCGAGGCCGCATACCACAGAAGGTCGCCCTCAAGAAATTATCGATTTGATTTTTATTGCAAGCATACGCCGATTTTGTATCCTTGATAACGCGTTATTAGATTGCGGCTGGAACTTGGATTTTTTGGATACTAATAATATAATATAATCCTTAATATATATATATTTATATATATATATATATATATGTGTGTGTGTGTGTGTGTGTGTGTGTGTGTGTGTGTGTGTGTTTGTGTGTGTGTGAGTGAGTGCGTGTGTGCGTCCGTGGTGTGCGTGCGTCCGTTGTTTGTGTGTGTATGACAAACTGATGATACAGTGACATGTGTGTGAGTGAGTGCGTGTGTGCGTCCGTGGTGTGCGTGCGTCCGTGCGTGCGTCCGTGTGTGTTGTGTATGTTGTTTGTGTGTGTATGACAAACTGATGATACAGTGACATGTGTGTGACAAACGCCTCCTTGTCATGGATAGAGAATTAATGGTGGCAAGATTTGAAAGGATTTACCCGTAAAACAACATTTTCTAATTTTACGACATTAAAATAAGGAGTAGCGCAGCCACATGTTTAGCTCTGTGAATAAAAGCTTATAATAACAAGTCTCCTTCGTCTCCCTTTGTCGTCCTTTGCATACTTTGCTAACTATCACGGTCTACTGCAATGTTACCCCACTTTCGGTAGTTCGTCAATCCCGTTCCAATATATTTTGTCTCTCCGTCTTAATCTCCTCTCCATCTACCACCCTCTTCTGTCCCAGTTTTGTTTTTGTGAGGCTTTCCTCACCCACACTCGGTATAAATCCTGTCCATCTCAATCTTCTTTCATCTTTTTGTTCATGTGTTTGTTCATTCCAATATCCTCTCTCGGTCTCTGTTCTTGCAGCTTTTCCTGCTGTCTGTATGTCGGTGCCAGTGTTCCCAAACCACATTTAATGACAAATGCAACGAGCTTTTTTTCCGAGAACCCAGCAAATATTGCACAGCATTCGCCATCGGGAAAATCAATTTTAGTTCGCAGGTCGATTGGTCTGGAACAGAGGGACAAGGCAGCGACAGTTGGGACATCCGTGGGACTGGCGGAGAAGAATCGTGTAATTGGAATATAACTACATCATCTGATAATGCGTTGTCTAGCCACTGAAGCGACCTCCGCAGGGCACCCTGCACGCAGCCCAGGCACTATGGTGTACTATAACAATGATTGCGCCATCGATATTCGGGCTACGACATCAATGCCGACTGCGGTCGCAATAGCAGATCGATTGGTCGTCGTTGGGGGACATCAGCGTTAAGTCGGCTTGGTGGCTTCGGCTGCAACATGGGCTGAATCTCACCAACTCCCCTTGGCAGCTTCCGGATAGAGTCCACTGCTAAAGAGGTTATCGTATGGGTAGTTCTACTGATATGGAACAGTGGAAAGGGACAACAGCAAAGGCAGCAGCAGTACGTGGGTTAGACAGCACCTGTGTGCAAGGGAAACGTATAGAAGAACCGTTCGTTTTCAAAGTCAAAGACGGTCACTGAAAGGTCACCTGATATTGCAGCACTACGTATATAGATGGATATCCAGACGTACTGGGAGGGCACGTGGTTCCCAACAGACCGTTGGAAATATCTTTGGAATTTGATCGCGCTAGCGTGCCGTGCCTCCCAGACTTTCAAGTGTTGATATTTTGGAAAAAAATGTGTCGGTATTTTTGGCGACACTCAAAGAGGTGCAATTGTTTTTTTTTTAGATTGCCTGAAGAGTTGGTATTTTTGAAGAGTTTCAAGGGGACGCAATTAGAGGTTTTTGAAGATTTGGAGTGTTGGTACTTTTTGCGAGCATCAAGGTTGGTATTTTGGCGAACCTCAAGCGGGGTGGGGTGCAGTTGGAGGGTTTTGGGCCCCATGACTTCCTTGTCGGGATCCGCCCCTGGTGTATATTCTACTCGTTGTTATCGAAACAAAATATAAGAACGAAAAGGCCAAACAGGAAGCAGGCCATCCTAGACAGCATTGCATGGGAATCAGTTGCGAGTGAATGTGGATGATTTGCAAAAACGAACTGAGCGAACTGTTCCTACTTAATCGAAAGCCACCCTTTGAAGGCGGTTTGGTATCGTGGCCAGCACATTGTGGCTTCGATGGCGTTCTTGATGTGTCGAGCGTCCCCTTGTGACAGATATGGAAACACACTTCCGCGCCTAACAACGCAGTCTCATTTCGTGGACCGCGACGTTACAACGAGGCTCGACTGGAGTTTGTTGAAATCATCGGAAACATTAATATTTGGCAGACATGTTCATTTAAACACCATCTCAACTTCTCTGTGAAGTCAGGCTGCAATTACTGTAAATTTAACCAATTTGCCTCAAACTGAGCCCAAGTTTTCAGTTCGCTCGCTTATTTTTACGAGCTATTTGTTAAACAAAACCAGACTCGTGTGGAACCGTAAAATAACTGCGTTTTGTTGTACTATGACTACTGTTTGTATTGCATCGGAAAACAGCACACTAACCTATTCTGATGATCGCTGACCCACCAGCTATCGTTGTAACCATGATGTGAATGAACGGAAACTGCTCGGCCTATTGCGTTCCTTGCCCTTTTGTGACGTCACAATACCACGTCATCATCCAACCAATTAAATATGACCTCTTCGCGGGATTCGCAAGTCAGACGGGTATAAAATCTGATTTTATCTAAGAATATATTTTCTGTAAATTTGTCAAATGTTGCCAAATGTTACTGGCAATGCTAAATGCATGCAAAAAATGGTGACTTCAACTTCAATCCAACGAACCTTTGGCTCAAATTTTCTGTAATTTTGTCATGTTGCCAAATGTTACTTGCAATGCTGTACTTTATGTACACGCGAAACATATTGGATTTTGGCTAGTGCTTTGTTGTGATTCCCTTTAAACATTAAATATGGCATTGTTAATATAGAGGTACATGTAGGTTTACTTCGAAATCAGAGTATTCCGGGATTTGGTGCCTTTTAATTATATGACAGAATCAACAAGGACCCTTTCAGATAACCAATACAAATCGGTGTATATTACCTTTTAGCGGGGTCCCTGTTGCTATGCATTACGCCACTAATTCTAGCCTCGTCAGTCGGAATGAAAGACTACATTAGCACACAAACGAACCAGTCCGCGCCAGAAGCACGACATTGAACGTTATCCACGCAATTAATCCGCCCAGCATATTTACGCTAATGCCCTGGACTGCATTGCATAATTAGGCCGTAACTGCAATATGTATGCAGACGCATCGCGCGACTGTAATGCGTCGGATTATATTTTAGAGGCATCCGTATTAGTAGCTACTTATACGGCGATCCGAACGAGGAAAGGCCACAGCTAGAGGTGCGGCGCGCGGGAATTGAAGAGCAATAAAAGTACATAGATGAAATATTAATTCCGATGATTGGGAGCTGAGAAGCCACGGAGGTGTCGTCAAGGCTGCGTTGCCGTTGCTGGCCTACCCGGAACGGCCCGTATGGAGGGTAGGGCCTCGCGTGATAACGTCAATGTGTCATGTCCGTCGCGTGCAAGCATAGCCTTCATTAGGAAGTTGAAGCGTCCTATATGATTCACGCAAGGTTATGGTTTTGGTGATATGTTATTCATGCGTCAATGATCAGGTGTTGCTATTACTGCCGGTTTTTCTGCGGTTTCGGTGATGAATGGCTGTGCCTATGCCATCTGGTGGTTGGACAAGAGAGTTGAACATAGAATCCATGTACCACATGCGATATATCCTGGGCGATTCCGTAAATTATCAATCTAAATCCGCACAGTTATGTTGGGTTTAGACGCAGATTACCATGACAGACAACTTCCTCGGTCATCTTTTTCCGGTATCACGAACTGAAAATATCCCTAGCCACGAGTACACAACTAAGAAAACATTGCTTCAGTTCCAGAATCGTAGATGACTGAAACTCGTTATCAGAAAACTTTGTTGACAGCCAGACTCTTATCTGTTTAAAAAAACAGACTAGAAATCGTTTTGCTGCCCTTGCAGATCCTACATCAGGTTCAATGGAATGGTAGGAGAAGATGAAAGATGCGATGATGGCAGCGGGAAAAGACGTTTTGGGATTCCAGAAATCTCTGAAGGAGTCTTGGATCAGTGATCACACGTGGGGACTGATTGCGGAGAGAGGAAACTCAATAAAAACGACAAAATGAGGCCAACAGCACAGCTTACCACCGGAACTGTAGTAAGAAGGACAGAGAAGTGAAGCGCAGTGCACAAAAGGACAAACGTGAATGGTTTGAGAGAAAGGCACAGGAGGTAGAGAACGCAGCTGCCCGAAATGACATGAGACAGGTCTACCGCATTGCCAAGAAAATCACAGGCAGCACAAAGACAAGGTCTGGACCAATCAAAGCCCAAGATGGATCTCTACTATCGAAAGGAGAGGACAAACTAGAGATGGGCAGAACACTTTAGAGAGGTTCTCAATAGACCTGCACCTGACACACCAGCACAGACTGGCAACCCTCAGACCGTGCTCCCAATAAATCATTGCGACGCTCAAAACAAACAAGTCACCTGGCATGGACGAAATCACAACTGAAATTATCAACGATCAGGTGGTGAAACAATTGTAGAATGGATGTCCGGACTGTGCAAATAGATCTGGGACTCGGGCATCCTTCCTGAAGACTGGAAAGATGGTGCTGTTGTCTGTATCCCAGAAAGAAAGGAAACCTAGCTGAATATGACAACTGGAGAGGTGTAACATTGCTGTCGATACCAGGAAAAGTGTACTGCCATTTGATACGGAACCGAATGCGAGATGTGGTAGATGGCGAACTGCGTGAGGAACAACCAGGCTTTAGGCCCAAACGCTCTTGTGCTGAGCAGATAATCACACTTAGACGCATCCTTGAGAAATATCAAGAGTACAAGTTACCCCTCGCAATCAGTTTCATAAACTTCACCAAAGCGTTTGACAGCACCACAGACTCTCGTATGGAATCCCACAAAAGATTGTATCAGCAGTAGAGAAGATATATGAAAACTCAAGATGTTGTGTAAAACAGAAGATGGCTACAGCGACTGGTTCAATGTGATGACTGGCGTCAGAGAAGGCTGCATTATTTCCCCCTACTCTTTGCCGTGACCATCGTCTGGGTCATGCAGCTAGCAACCACAGGCAATGAAGGGATTGTGTGAGTTAAGGAGGAGCTTTTATCAGACCTGGAGTTTGCTGATGACATTGCTGCCTTCTCAGAGACCACCCAGGGCCTGCAGCGTCTCGTGGAATCAGTCAGCAGGTACGCTGACGGCTTGGGACTTGTCATCAGTGAAAAGAAGAAAAAAAAACATGCTGACAGGGAAGCACTAACCACCCACAGATGTTTGGATCAACCAGATAAAAGTAGAAATAGTCGAAAACTTCACCTACCCCGGCAGCTCCATCAACAACCAAGGAATCATGAACTAAACTGCAGATTGGGGAAAGCGTCAGCAGCCTTCAACCAGCTGAGAAAAAATTGGGACAACGAGAACTTTACCTTGAAATCTAAACTCCGCTTTTGTAGCTCAAACGCTATACCAACCCTCCTATATAGATGTGAAACATGGCAACTAAAAACAAGGCAAGAAAACTAAATTGATGCATTCGACACTAAATGCCTGCGAAAGATCTTGGGCATACACTGGAGGGACCATGTGACGAACATAGATGTCCGGATACGATCAGCCTCTGGCATCATCTACGATCTGCAGAAAACGAATGAGCTGGCTCGGCCAGGTCATAAGGCTTCCACCTACTAGACCTGCCCAAGCCAACAACACTCAGCCCCAACGTTGTTCTGGGATTTAATTAACATCTTAACTAAGATCACAGGAAAGTCACTTATACCCCAAGTAGTGAATGGTATAGCATTCACACTCGAATATAACTAGGAGAGATCATAAATGTTCTACCTGTAATCTTCTAATATATCATTTGTTAAACATCATCATCAGCATTGTCATCATCGTCACTGTCGGGTAGCTGTGCAAGAGTTGGGCCGTTTGCGCACTGTCCTTGATATTTGCAGTGGACGCTACAAGCAAGACGCATCTTTGAGCAGTTGCAACACACACACAATTTATTTTGGTGCTTGCAAGAGCTTGTAGAAGTTGTTCAGGTGCTGGTTTTTCGTCTGTGCTGACGGGCACAACTGAGTGTGCGTCACAGTGGAAGCCATATTGTTTCTTTTTGTCCAATACCATCTTCAGATTAACCCAGGTAGAAAAATGTAGGTGCACTCTGAGTGAATGGAATTAGCATGCTCGACTTGTTGATGGAATTCTTTCAATGGCGAAATACTTTGATGAAATTATGTGCATGTATCGTAAGTTGTCGAGACTTACATTTTAGTTGCTTTTGGTGTAAAGCGAAACCATATACCGCTCCCCCAGCTGTTGCAATGTCGGTGCTCGATGCAGTGTTAATGCCGAATATGGCAACGGATGTTCTCAGCTCTGTTGAAGATCCTAGAACTTTCATGTGTTTGACTTTGCCAATGCCATAGATAGCTGACTTTGTGTCACAGCCAGACATAGTGTGTACAAATGGCAAGCACTTACACATCTCCTTTCCGAGAGCATGTTGACCAGTGCGGATACTGATTAGTCTTTGTTTGGTTTGCATGTAAATAGTGGACTTCTCAGGCGCATGGTAAAGCAGGATTACAAACAGATCTGTATCATCAACGGATACATACGTTCTCGTGGGATTCTGCAACTTCTAGGGTATACTTCGCAATTGTGGTATCCGCATATCCTTCCTCGCCAGCGTGACGCACCTCGATACCTTCTTTCAGCAGGTAAGTAGAGAGGAGATTAATGAGTTGCTGTTTATTGTGCTTGTTTGAAAGAAAACTACTTTTGTCTGAAGGCACTGGAGTGTTACGTCCAACCAACACATCAGTGGAAAGGATCTTGCCCAATTTACGTCGCTTCTGTTCGGGTTCCTTGGTGGTGAGCACTTCATAGCTGTCGAACACTACGAACCAGGCCCTATCGAGTGCTGCCAAGTGGATAAATACATCACATAAGATGAACACACTTCATGAAAGGTACCTGTCTATGGCCAGGGTATCTGATTCAGAACGGCACATCCATCCACATCTGTGGCTTTGTCGTCAATTCTCTCATTGCAGACAACATGGAGATCGAGGGTAGCGATGTACGAAACTAATTTAGACTTCACTGGCCTTCGCATTTTGCCGTTTTCGTTGAATAAAGCTGGGGCTACGGCTGCTAGCTCGTGTGAGAAAACACTGCGATCTGATGGTCCAGAAGTATATACCTTGGCCAATAGTCTCTGGTACAGCTCCGTCGACGACATGCGCACGTCTTTTCCATCTTTCAGTTTGATAGTTTTCGTCATATCTGCGAAGGTTTTCACTCGGTCTGACTTCCTGAGAACGATGTCTCCGTACTTCTGGTCTGTGATTTTCTGGTGGATTTTCATTCCAATAATCACAGCTTGGTTTACGTTGACTCTCTCATCAGCTATGGCCCAAGTAGTCAGATTTTGCAGGTGCTCGTCATTGTCGGTGGAAAATTCGTACGAGTTGGCATACATTCAGATGCAACAACCTGGTTTGTTGCCCGAGATGATTTAGTCACATTTTTTAGGCAGTGTAAGTCTTTCCACATTTTGTATGGACATAATGATCACCTGCATTTTTGAATTTTTCAGCCAACCCACCAACTCGTAGTTTTGACACCGCCACCAATGAATATATCCCTTTCTTTCTAAGTTTTAAACATTAAGCCACCACCACCTTCTTAACAAATGACACATTGCTCCATATCAGTGACCCGTTCCTGAAAAAGATGTATGACTATTTTCTAGGTAATCTTCATAATATGACTATGTGTACTATTATTATGGGTAATATGTTCAACAACAGTTGCTAACTTTACTTTGTATAATTACTAAAACAGAGATTTCGGATTTAACATGCTATCTTACTAACTATGAATTTTTCACTAATAAATCAACCAAGATCTACCGTTAAGCTTTAGCTACAAAATTATGAACAATGTCATGTTTGGCTTTCCATACCACACATTTTCAAATCGCTCTAGCATATAAATGCATAATAATCCAGAACAGTACAGGAATTTATTATAACTTTTTTAACAATCTGTAAGCAAGCAATTAATACAATAGCTGTTATTTATTTTGAAACATAGATCCACTGCGTAAACTGTTTTGGGGGGTTTATAAAAACGGTTTGTTCTATTAAGTACTACGGATTTTATTTAAATTACATATATGTGATATTATCGCTTGTGTTTGGATTTTAATACATTGGCTTTCGATACACAAATGTAAGATCTAATCTTGTGGCAAACACTTGATGTCTTATATTAGCGAGTTAATGGATACATAAAATACAAATCACCACAATTAAGTATCCTAACCGTTAACTTGCTGGCCAGTTGAAGTCAGTGCGCCAAAACTCATTTGCATTTATGTATGGACAGCCAATAAAAAGAAAATGTTACAAAAAATGACTGTCGGGGTACGTATATAGTTCATAAAAAAATCGAAGTTCCCCAGGGTTGATTTTAGTTGGGTTTTTTCTGGAAGTTCAGGAAACACTACTGGTCATCCTAAAACAAAAATTGGCTTTTTAACCAAAATGTCCGGGTTTTGTAACAAATGTGCTGATTTCTACTGGACTATTATGCAAATGTTGGCTACCTATAGACAAACATCGTATCGCAAAAAATTTCTAGCGTCAAACTAAGAAAAACACTGCGTAAATCAGTTAAGAAAGATACACATTTGTAGTAACATATCACTAAGGTTCTCTTTTAACTTAACAGTTACATTAATGTTGCACTTAACATACATGAAAACAAATTAACAAAACAATATGAATTTGTTTTAAGAACATTCCTTACGAAAGCTGCTCGTTGATATTGGACCAGGCAAAAATGGTAATTCTGGGTATATGCGGCCACCCAATTCCTTATTATCATAACCAATTTTTAATAAGACAATAAAGAGACGTATGGTTCGTCAAATACGTTTCTAAAAACCAGTTTGTTGGATCCATTTTGTGGCAACAAGAGCAGATCCAACCGTCGGGACATCGAAAGTATCCTCCAATATGACAATGACCTCCCTGTCGTTACATCTTCTTCTTCTTCCGTATTCTACGTAACGACATCATGTTGGTGGCTTTAACGTAGGCGCAGTGCAAATGATAAATAAAATATACTGGAGACATTAAAATAAATAAAATATAAATTAGTTGTTAGGTTTTGTACCATGTTCACTCAATGACTGGAAAGCCCGCAAGGAGAGTCCTGAACGACTCCAATTTAGGGACCTGCACCACCTCCGTGGGAAGGTTGTTCCAGTCTACAATGCTTCTTGGTAAAATAATTAAACGACGTTGTTTAAGTATGACAAATTAAAGTTCATGTAACATGTCAGTAACGCTGAAAATATTATGGTAACGACCCAGGACCAATCTTCCTGATCTCCCCTGTATCATTTCGATCTTACATACGTTAGTGTGTGTATACGGGCCCCAGACTGAAGAATAATATTCAACATGGGGTCTAACTAATCCATAGTATGCATGTTACTTGATGCTGCGATAATTTATCCGTATATTTCGTTTAATAAATCCAAGTGTTCAATTAGCTTTCGATGGGATATATCTGATAAATGTGTGTATGCCATGAGGAATCGCTGCAGATGATAAGTCCTATATATATAGTATGTTATTCATCACCTCTTTTAGATTGTAAAGAGGTTTACTTGGATTTTTAGTTCTCCCAAATGTGATAGTGTGACATTTGCTTGGGTGGAATTCCATCTGCCATTCATGTTACCATTCTTCTAGTTGTTCTAAGTAATCTTTTATCTCGTGGATGTCATTAGTGGATTCAATTTTTCTATAAATGATAGCATCAACTGCAAAAAAGCCGTACATTTGATATCACATTGTCTGGGAGGACATTTATATAAACGAGACAAAATAATTGGGCCAAAACAGAGGTATATAAAACTTCAATAGCTTGCCAACATATCATGATGCTAGTAGACGGATCATTCCAAGTACCTGGAATGTTCTGATTCGCTGTCCACCGCACCGCGCTGTCGCATTCCGGGTTAATCCATAAATATGTCCTGTGTTCAGTTCATCTTGCGCTGATAGAAGAATGCGTAGATGACGTTCAATGACAGTTACGTCATACTTCCGTTGTTTCACACCGGTTTGTGACGCATCACCGCAAACTCCATGCAGAGGCTCTCTTCCGGTTGCGAACTCCCTCCAAGAGTTGGAAGGAGCTCTCGACCGGAAACGAGTCGCTGTTTGGAGAGTAGTATCACCGCGCGTAGCCTATGCCCGTCAGGCCATGCGCCATTAACATTGTGATAGTTAGGAAAACCCCAGAATTCCCCGAGTTGCTTGTCCTTTTACTATACCACCACAAGAGCGCTGTTAGAAATGCGCAAGTGCAAGTTATCTACACATGTTTTTATTTATAACACAGTTCAAGTCAAATATCAAGTCATTGTCTTGACCAATGAATCAATTTCCAAGCAAACAGGATGCAAGTGTTGCGTTTTACTAAATATTTTGGTGATTACTATGTATATCCAGATAAAAACAGATACCATTCGTTATCGTGGTTTGTAGATAGTACACAGTAGACATTACAATTGACATTTTTTAAATCGACGTTCTTTACGGGGCTGAGTGAAGGGGTCCCGCCAAAATGGCCCGAATTCACAAACGACGTGAACTAGAAATCCTCAATGTACGCACGATAGGGACTAACAGCCGTTACCAGATACAGCAACATTATTGATCTGTATATGTTCCAGTTAC
>OZ023213.1:34419692-34559692 GCA_963995525.1 Escarpia spicata
GCTTATTCCGCACACCTGTTTAGTTTCCACGACCATGCACTACACTGCACTGCACTACACTGCATACATTGCACTACACTGCACGTAAAGCAACGCGCATACATACTATGCTGCTGCTGCTGCTGCTACTACTACTACCACTACCACTACCACTACCACCACTACCACTACCACTACCACTACCACTACCACCACTACCACTACCACTACTACTACCACTACTACTACCACTACTACTACCACTACTACTACCACTACCACTACTACTACCACTACCACTACCACTACCACCACTACCACTACCACTACCACTACTACTACCACTACCACTACTACTACCACTACCACTACCACTACTACTACCACTACCACTACTACTACCACTACCACTACCACTACCACCACTACCACTACCACTACCACTACCACTACCACTACTACTACCACTACCACTACTACTACCACTACCACTACCACTACCACTACCACTACTACTACCACTACTACTACCACTACTACTACCACTACTACTACCACTACCACTACCACTACCACCACTACCACTACCACTACCACTACCACTACCACTACTACTACCACTACCACTACTACTACCACTACCACTACCACTACTACTACCACCACTACCACTACCACTACTACTACCACCACTACCACTACCACTACCACTACTACTACCACTACCACTACCACTACCACTACTACTACCACTACCACTACTACTACCACTACCACTACCACTACCACTACTACTACCACCACTACCACTACCACTACCACTACTACTACCACCACTACCACTACCACTACCACTACTACTACCACTACCACTACCACTACCACTACCACTACCACTACTACTACCACTACCACTACTACTACCACTACCACTACCACTACCACCACTACCACTACCACTACCACTACTACTACCACTACTACTACCACTACTACTACCACTACCACTACTACTACCACTACCACTACCACTACCACTACCACCACTACCACTACCACTACCACTACCACTACTACTACCACTACTACTACCACTACCACTACCACTACCACTACTACCACTACTACCACTACTACTACTACTACAACTACTACTACTACTACTACTACTACTACCACTACTACTACTACTACTACTACTATTAATAATAAAACTGTTAGGGAGAGAGTTCCACATGGCTGGTGCGGCAACCGAGAAAGCATGTCGTTGTATAAATACACGTGCCCATGACAACAAATGCATGGACGTATTGACAGTTAGGTTTTATAGCCACGATCAATTTAATTGAAGATTTACAACGTATTCAATAATTAATTTATGTTGATGGTATCTGTATCTTAATTAAACAAAAGGTAGAATTATTCTGTATTAATGATCATAAATTACAATGTTGCCACAGCACAATGTTGTCGAAGGAGAAGGGCATGTTTCAGATTGTAAAAATGGTAAGTTTACGTCCTCGCGTGGTTCTGTTTTCGATCCTGCCTGTCACGTCATCCCGGGAAGCGACGAAGTTCGTCCACTCCGGTCTGTTTTTTCTTGCCAATCTCTCGAGGGTGCCCCAGCTGTGTCCTGCCTCCTTCATTTCTGCTTCTACTGTCCTGCACCAGGTTGTTTTTGGTTGTCTACTCTTCCTTTTCCCTTCAGTGCGGGGTGCAGTGCGGTTCTGGTGATCGAGTTGGCCTCTTTCAGAAGCACATGGCCAATCCACTACCAGCGTCTTCTGGAGGATTATTGTACGCATGTCTTCCTGACAAGTCTCTCCAGCAACTGCTTACTGGACATTCTTCTGGGCCAGAAGGTCCTTAGGATTCTCATGACATTTGTCGTATGGAAGGATGACAACTTGGACGATTATTGCTCTGTCATGCGCCAGTATTCTATTCTGACCCATAAAGAAGAGTTTTGTACTTGCGCTGTACCGGATTGACTTCCACACTGCCGTCATACTTGTGGAAATATCCCTAGCCTTGTTCATTCTGCTATGCATGTCCATGCTTGTACTTCAATCCATTCGGTCGTTAGTACTATTCAAAGTACTGTACCTTACTCTTCACGGCCGGTTCATTCTAGCACAAAGGTAATTTCTTTAGGAATCATTCAGCCACGCCGCAGTTACTGCGCGGGGATTATATTCGTTTTGTATCAATCTACGACTAGACAGTTGTTTGGTGACATGAGGCAGCGTGGTGTGAACGAAAGTATCCAACCTTCGAAGCGGCAGCACGAGGATTGGAACCTCAGTCTTCTCGAATGAGAATCCGACGCTGTTACTGTTCTTTCCCCACTGACAGTATGTACTCGGTGTAACACATAAAGGTAACTCTGATATGTGTTTAGTCTTTTTTGGCAATGCACAACAATCTCATTACATTTCACAAACAGCTGCACATTCTTTTTCAGCCTTAGTAAGAATCTCCTGACCAGGCAGTATTTTTATGCTCAAGAAAAAGTCGCAATATATATATATATATACTACGACGTCGGAACAGGCGAACTGAGCCCCCAACATGGTCGGTGGTGGGATGGAGATACGATTAGCCCCCCAATATTTAGGGAAGGGGTATATTTTGAGGTTTTCGTGACAACGAAGGTGAGTGTAGTTGTAAGTTTTGTTGAATCATAAAGGGGTGCAACTGTTTTTTTAGAGCGTTAAGGGGGTGCAGTTAGCAGTTTTAGAGAGCCTTAAGGCATAAGCGGATCCAGGGGGCCTGGGGACACGTGCCCCTTAGACCTTTGGAATTTGGCCTGCCCCAGACCTTTGGGCCCCCGTTACCGTGTCCCCTAAATCTTTGGAAGTGCCCCCGTTTAGGTTACAATAAGCTGATTGTCGTCAGCCGAGACAGCGAAGAAGCTAAAGAAGCACTGACGATACGGGGGCGCGGCGGCGAAACCTTTTCAACAGCACCCCCCCCCCCCCGTCTGCCGATGATGTGATCGGACAGCGCGAGACAGCGGTGTCGCGCTGAAGGTCCAGGTCAAACCACCGAATATGAACTTGCGTCGGCCGCCAGTGGAGGTTTTTTGACCCCCTAGAATACCCTCTCTGGATCCGCCCAGCAAGGAGTGTGCAATTGGAGGTTTTTGGAGAGTCTGGGGGGATGCAATTGGAGCTTTTTGTTTTTGGGAACTTCAAGAGTGGTGCTATTGGAGATTTTTGCTGAGCCTTAGCCTCCTAAATATTCACCACGTTCTGATGTCAATGCTTTACTTCTGTCGAATAATGAAAAAAATTGAAGAAAGATCCGTTTTGCAGTCGTAGCAGTGATAGCACAGTCAGCTTATGTAGTATCACCACTGATGCTGTAGCTCTGAGACATGGCGCGTAACCAAAGCAACAACAGTAACTCACCAAACAGTACCCAACTTTGGTATCAGGTACATTTTCAAAATGAAATGGCAAAACAACACCACGGACATAGAGCTCATGATGAGAAAAACAAAACCGCTTTTTTTTTTTTTGACATGGATTGGAAATATCCTCTGCAAGGAAACTACAACTGTTAAAAACAGGTTTTAGAGCAGAACCCATGAGGAAAATGAAAACCAGGCAGACCCCAAAACATCTGGTGAAGATCAATAGTTGAAAACGTATGAAGCCATCTGGAAAGAAATGGGTAAAGCAGCTACCGATAGAATGCGTTGACGGTTTGGCAATATATTCTACTTTGATCGAAGAGGAGCAAGAAAGTAAGTACATAAATAAGCAAGTGAATAGGTAAGTGTTTAAAGAAGTAAGTAAGGAAGCAAGCAAGGAGGTGCGTAACCGGTGCTGGTGTGAACCTCTGTCGGCTGATTCTGTGTTCTCTATATTAACCAGGATTCTGGTCAAGTTGTTTCAGTCATATCTGGGCACAATTTAACATTTAGATAGTGGTAGTTTGGCGGATGCCACCATACTGTCAATGAGAGGGCCACGGTTAGATTCCACCAAGTGATGTTATTAATTGGGCACTTTCGTTCTCCCCGCTTTGCTTGTGTATATCGGAAGAGACACTAAAAGTATTTGTCTCTGATTTTGTGTGTGTGTGTGTGTGTGTGTGTGTGTGTGTGTGTGTGTGTGTGTGTGTGTGTGTGTGTGTGTGTGTGTGTGTGTGTGTGTGTGTGTGTGAGTGTGCGTGTGCATGTACATGTGCGTATGTGTGTGTGTGTGTTTGCGTGTGTGTGTGCGTGTATGTGTGCGTGTGTGTGGTTGTTTGCGTGCGTGCATGCGTGTGTGTGTGCGTGCGCGTATGTATGTGTGTGTGCGTGCGTGTGTGCATATGTGTGTATGTGACCACTCCCGCTGTTTGACCTTTTCAGCAGCTGACAACGAGATATGATGTACAGACCAATTACGTCAATTACGTCACACTATCAAGAATCGATGTAGCTATTGGCTAGAGAGTTGGTATTACGGCGAATTTGTCTAAATGGCAATATTCATGTGCAGTCTCCGTGCGCGACCACGCTAAAAGAGTGCGGGTCTTACGCACTTAGGCAAACTTCCAATTACGGATCAGGAATATGTTCAACTGCCAGCCTGCAATGCTCCGGGACCAAGATGTCTTCGACCAAAAGGGGATGCGTTGTGATCCTGGTCAAAGCTATATGCGCCATATTTATACTGGAGTAGCAGCTGATCGCATTCTATCTAGGCACGGTCTTACGTGTAATCCAATAATATGTTGGCCTTGTGTCACTATTGTCAACACCCATGGGTAAATAAAGAGAGGAACAACTGACCCAATAATATCGTGCTAATTAGGGCAAAACTCACGTATAAGGACAAACGAATTAGATCCATGTACAAAGCAATAGTTGACCTCATTTGGAATTTCCTGTATGCGAATATGGAGGCTATGCTATAAAAGTGACATGGTACGGCTATACAGAATACGTTAGAGAAAAATATGCTGATTCCTGTGGGCCGCTTCACTGCGACTGTGAACTCTTCAAGCAAATCCATCACTAAGCAAATTCCGCTGTTGTATTTAAATAGCGTTTTCAAAATGCAAGAAAGCCGCTGTCGTATCAGCGAGGACATTATTTCCGTGGCACACCGGCGGAAGTGTCTTGTTGACGCATTCTGTTGTTAACAGTTTTCAGTGTACAAGATTATTGTTAAAAAGCGAAATCGATTTTGGAGAGCAAACTATTATTGGGCTTAATGAGATGATAAGTATATTAGTGACATGGTCCCTGGAAGTGTGAGACCTTTCAGTTGTTTAGAATATAACTGACATATCTTGCAAGATCAGGCCAAGCGAATGATAACATAGTTAGACTGTCAATAAGCTAATTGTTTCACGGTACACGTTTTGGTTACAACCTTGTTAAAAATGAATAACTATTTACTTTATGACAACGTGTACCTACTTGTTTGTATGTATTGCAGCGAGACAAGGTAAATACGACTAACCAGTTCAGTAACGAGGCTACGCTGGAAGAAGGCGGAAATGACGTTACGTGACAGTTGCGACACAGTTCCGTTGTTATTTGCTATCACCGAGCGTAGCCAATGCCCGTCAGACCATGCGCCATTAACATTATGATTTTAAGGCATACCCCAACATTTCCCGAGTTGTCTTGTGTCAGAAAACAGAAAAGTAGGTATACACTCAGGTTCTTGTACATTCTCGTGATATTTGAGTTGAGCAGGAAACCGGGTCTACAGAAGATTCACAACTAGCGATGTTTCTTTTACCAAACTAACATCGCCACTTGCTATGTTGTACAGCGAATCTGACGGCGGATTCACATCAATAATGTCATCGCTGTATTGCCAACACCTATATGACAGACAGAGATTTAAGTCAACCGTCACCTGCGTGCTAGCTGGTACTGCAGAGACGAGATAACCAGATAATTAGTATCATGTATGACGTGGAGTGATGCAATTATCAGCGAATCAGAGCGTGACCTATGACGCAAACGTTATTTCCACGTATACGTTTACGCCGACAGTACTTATGTTGGACTGACGAAAAAATAAACCCACCATATGGTTGGCGGCTGAACTATCACGCTAACGGAATTCATTACTAGGAAATAGCTGTGCCATAAAATATTTATCTTCTGGGAATAGCAGTCTTATCGGTGTCCGGTTGGCGTCCGCAAGGCCATTCGACAGATAGCCTTCGCTATGCGTCAGCGTTCCGGTTTTCCCGGTGTACAACGTTTAATACATTCACCAACCTAACAACGAAATCTAGATTGTGTTCACTTTTATTTCAAAACATTCTACTCGTGTTGACAAATTTTTTTAGTATCGCATTTGAACATCGTGTTTGAACTCTAGCCTGAATAAAACACATTTGGACAGTAAACATTTTATAATAACAACTTCTATGTTGATGAAATTTTATTAAACGTTTGTTTGATAAAATGTATAAACCAGTTTTGGACTTTAGCACTGTATGCTTAAAGATTAAGTTGAAAACAGTGTAGCGTGTTTGAAAACTAGGTTCAAAACATTGCTGTAATTTTTTCGAGGGTTGGTGTTTTGAACTTACTGTACCGGCGGTTCTCCGGGTGTATCGCCAGGAAGAATACATTTGACAAAAACAAGAGTTGTTGCAGGGAGATTATCGTGGAGTTATCTCAGATTATCGCTTAAAGTCGGGTTAACGTGAACGGTAATCGCATTACAGCAACTGCGCGACGTGGCATGAATTAATAATCGCATTGTGATTGACATCTGGATACATGCAACGCACTCGTAATCTATTTTTGGTTTATGACGGACCGTGGTGTGGCTTAGCAGTGCGTACAATTAATCTGTCCATTGTACAACAAGCGGTTACTCATGCATGACCGCAGTGACCTTCAGCCAGACGTGACACGGGGGCGTGTGGTGCACAAATCAAGGACGGCAAGTGGGAACAAGTGGTATTACTAATAGCAATTAGCTATTGTTTCCGTGCTCAATATAGCTAGCACATACAAGATATTATCCAGCGCCAATAGTAACGTTCACTGGAACGTCGCCCTACATTTGACGATTTGATTTTGATGTGTTCTTCCCCCCTTTTCCTCGTACAAGGGTGAGGTCAGGTGTAGTATTATTGAACCACTCGTCCTGTTCGTTCTCTCCACAACTTCCTACCAGCAGCATCCCTTTCTCCATCATTCATCCTCCCGCGCGTCTCATGTCCCTCCCCACACAGTCATCTCAGCTATGACCTTCCCCTTCCCATGCGTCCTTGGCGTTGTTCCGCCTCTGCTCTCTCGGCAAGTTTGCCTGTATCCATCCTGGCCAGGTGGCCTGCCCATCTCATCCGGCTTTTCACCAGTCTTCCTGTTAGGCTGCTTTTCATCCTAATAAGCATTGTGATATTGACATGGGGAGCAGAAATCTTGCCCGCTATAAGGGGCGTATCTAAGATCACGGAAGATGGAAAAGGCGCTGGTGACTCATTAGATTACCATGGCAAAATTTAACGGCACAACAGGTATATAGAAAAAATAAAAATAAAATCATTAACGGAATTAAAGTTCAGTGAAACTCGCCTAATACGCCACGGCCATCTGTGATGTTTTCACCAGCAAGTTCTGCTTAATTAATTACGGTCATCACGTGCAATCTGGGCATGTTAATTTACCAATATAAGTCTCCTTTCAATTCAACATTTCTGCTTGATCCATTTACACTAATTTATGTAATTAATTCGCGAAAATACACAAATATACACTTATGTCTAAAAACTCCACAATAAAAAATCTAACAGAATTCGTACCTTTAATGGCAATGCTACTACACATTGTCATGCCAGATGATGTCAGATAGGTTACTAAAATACCCACAGCGAGCTAATGTGCTAAATCTTACACATCGAACGAAACACTTTTTCGAGGAAATTAAGACTTTGACATTTTACGTAAACTCCCTAAGCGTTTGAGTAAGACAACGGCAGTAGCCTAAATATGAGAGTATTATGCCCTGCATTCTTGACACCGCTCAACAGCAATAATACTATCCCGTGGGGTTTAAGCAAGCATTTCGTACGTTAGTCAAAGATCAAAGGCAATCACACAACACTGGGTTGTGACTGAAAAATCGATCACGAGCCAAAGGTAATTATACTAAAAATATACAACCAGCAGTTAGTGGCGTAAGTCCTATTACGATCATCGTCAAAGGTGATATTAGTCCTATAGTAGACACGCATTATAATTTGTGTACCACAAGGCAACGATAATGTTTTGTTACTGTTCCACTGTCCGTACGAATGCGGCTGCGTGTAATTCCCAAAGATGCACTGTGATAAAGTATTGCATTGAAAAAGGTCCTGTGTAACGAATGTAAAACAGTAAGTATCCAGTTTTAGCCCGTTACTGGTTACCAATATGATGGAAGTAATCAGCGGGAAGATCATCACGAAGGATATCCTCGGGAAGATTATGTACGTAGACGATCTGGTTATTAAAGTAGAAGCTAACAAGAACCACAAGAAGTGTTGGAAGAATGGAAGGGAATGATCAGGAATCATAGACTGAAAATAAACCTAGAGAAGAACGAGGTTATGTGGGCTGGACCAGAAAAAGGTTCGATGGGAAGGAGATCAAGTTGTTAGTTTTGTGAACCATGGCGGAATTGTTACGATGGACATTCAGAGGTAGAGGTGCGACGTCAAAAACAAGCGGGAGCGAGTGCTTGGAGGAATGTAGAGGGAATCATTCGGAGACCGTGTATTGCACCGGTATTCACGTACGGTCTGGGGACTGTGGCGGCGATGACAGAACAACAACCGACTAACTGCAAATCTGTGACAACTGGGTTCGAGGAAGCACAAGACCAAAGAAGGTGGACAGAAGAAGGATTAACGACGTGAGGAAAGACGTTGGGATGCAATGTAGCTTAGCAAAGGTTAGCGAGAAGTCGGGTGAGATGTGTGTACTCAGTATGATATGGGCAGGCTATTTGGTAAGGATGGATGCTGGCAAATTAGCTAAAAGAGCAGAGGCGGAATACAAACGAACGCAGGAAACCGGAAAGGCAACAGCTGTGGGGGGAGGCAACAACTCCTGCATGAGGAGGGATACGAGAAAATCGGATGAGGATGAAAGATGGAGAGTGAGGGCTACGGACAGGAAAGTACGGAAAGAAAGAACCGAACGAGTGATTCGTCGATACTATACCTGATCCTCAGCCATGTACTGCAAAGAACGTGGAGGTAGAACAAGTTCTACACCAGCGGTTCTTAACCATTTTGGCTGCGACCCAAATTCCGGTCATGAGACTTGCTTGGCGACCCATGCCTTCAAACAGTTAACTTGGTGACATATATGTTTATAAAACAAATATACATAACATAAATATATTATAAATTAGAACATTTATTGAAGTTGAAGAAGAACATATGGAAATCATCAAATCAATGCCGTTCATTATCGACGTACACTCCTTGCAAATTATCCAGAGGTGCCAAGTCTACTACTCTTTGGTGGAAGAGCAGACCAATTTTCTTACTTTTGGGAATGATCTCACAACCTAGACGGTCTACCGCTTTACTGCCGAAATCTGCTGTTAGGCCAATATTTCAGTGTTTAAAAAAGATTTACTCATTTTCAAACACATTTTACAGTCTAACCAATAATTCACATGGAAATTGCCACACTATAAGTAAATGTACATGTACGCCTACTTTGAAGACGAATGAAGTGATTCGAAAACGGCACCGACTTTTGTGCAGTACGTCTTTTCGGCGGTGTCAGACAGAATATGAATTGTCCACACCAGACGCAGGCGAGATTATCAGTTTGCGCCAAATGTCGTGTGAAGTTAAACGTTCGTGTGATATTCAACATAATATATTGAATATCACATATATAATTAATGACACATCATTTGAAATTCATGTAACATTTAAATGTCGTAAATTGTTGTTCAGGTATTGTGGAAAGCGAGGGCACGACAAGTTTTCCATTTCCAGGTATCTTTTACATCCACTGGCACCAGGTAGATGGGACCACCGACTGTTTCTTCCGAAAGACAAGCAAAGTGGATTGAACGAAATTGCACAAGTTCCGAAGCGGCGGTCGGTAGATGGACTCGAACCACCGTCCTCACGATCGACAGTCAGGCGCTCCACCGCTCGACCACCGCACACCACATTAGATAACCGTAATTTGATGAAAATGGGCACGAACAAATGTAGCATTACAAAATTATTAATTTTTATTACAAATAAAACTACATAGCACTATATATTCTGGTGATCATATGAAATTTAAATAAACCAATCGTTCAAGGCTCTTAGCCTCAGTAAACCGTCCTTGTTTATCACGAGAGAGGGTCATTAGTGCTCCGTCATTCGACTGAACGAAATTATGCCGTAGTACACAGTGAAACGTTGTGACACGCCTCCATGCACGCACGCACACGCGCAAGATCGCGCACACGAGTCGAGCGGCGTGCACAAAGGTCGGACGTAAATCCAATTAAGTGACTAATCCGCGTGAGTGCAGTTAATCTCCGTAACCAGGCTGAGGATCAACGGATTAGAGGGCGTCGGACCATGGGGGTCTAAGTGACGATCAGGGTAGGGTGAGGAATCCCGTGTTTTGGGGATAGTCGAAAGGATCACCAACGCCGGATGGGGCGAATGGTGTGACGTCATGTTGGTATGTAGGTCAGAACGACAACCATCTTGGTTCCAGTTGGAGTTGCCCGTATGCTGGAGCTGTGTAGTGTGTGTGTATGTGTGTGTGTTAGCGCGGGAGGGTGGGGCGGCTAAATGCGTGCGTGCGTACGTGTATTTGCATTTTTGTTGTAGTTATAAATGAGGTCTTACGTGTTCTTGTTGATAGCAATCATCATACATACCGGGAGTAAAGAAAGATCAAAACAGGCATATCACAACTTAACCCAACCTGCTCGATGATTTAGATATACGACAATCGTTCTCGTCAAACAGCAGACTTATAGGAAATGGTCATCATTGGCGGTCAACTCAATTTCGAGTATGCTATACATCGTATACAGTAATTATGAGTTGATCATTAGCATTACAATATGTAGATGGTTGAGTCACGCAAAAAGTGTACATTTGGCACAAAACAATGAAATGCTCAACAAACATAAATTTAATTATTTACACTTTTATATTAAAAAACTAACTAACATATTTAGCGTGATCCGGACACTTCCATTAGACATCTCAATAATGCTTTTCTGCCAAAATCTCTTTGAAAAAACGCTATTTCTTACCACTTAACATAAACACTATCACTTATTATTGAAGTTATAATGTTAAAACTTCCTAGGTTCGATGATTGCTAAATACTCCCACCCCCGCTGACGGAAAGGAGTTCGCCCGAGGGAAGAGATAACAGTTTTGGGGAAGTGTTTTGGTCTTACTGTATTAAAAGTACTTCCTGTAAAAAGAAAAAGGCTGAAACGAAGTAACTATGGATGTACTCAGTATTGAACGTGGGTAAAGATTAAAATGCTACGCACATAGAACAATACAAATGGTATCTATGCCGTACGATGCACAACACAGTGTGGCAAGGGGCTTTGGTAACTGTATCAACTAAGTTGGGCAACTAGGGACCATTCGGCGCTGAGGGCCGTGCAAACTGGTAACAACACGTGCACGTGACTATTTGTATCAGCTTTGACCAAACTAGTGTAAGGTCAACATACTACGGATGGTGTGACAGGGGAGACTTGGATGAATATTTCATGAATGACTGTAAATACTATAGTAATATTGAGTCCCTGATGTCAGAATGCTTCATAGTAAATTTATCTTGTGGTGTATTTACTATATGGAGTTACTATATTTGATATAGTATAAACGGTATCTATTATAACGTACTGATAGCCCAAATCTGTTTTAAAGACGCAGAACCAACTTTAGAATTTAACCGTTCAATGTTTATACGAAGCGCCGCACTGCCACTCAAATCACCGCACTGTCACTCAAATTCCCGAATAACGCTATCAATAACCAATATCAACACGCTTACGCTATTTACATGGCTTCCATGCAAACCGACGATTCTTCGACCGATGTAAGTTGTATTACGAATTGTCGTAAATATTATGTCTGCCATTGTGTTTGTGAAACTAACCTTGTTTTACATCGTGTTAATGCAATGAATGTTATCGACAAGACATGTGTCCATTAATGACATTCTGTATAATATGCACTTTAGTTTTGTCCGTCAATAACGAGTCGCGTCCGTTCGTGCTGTCAGTTGAAGGCAGGCTAGGGACGTAAATGTAATTAATGATATAATACCAGCAAGTAATCACTTGTTTTGGTGTCTACGATGTATTCGTTATAAACACATCATACTGTGTGTGCGCGTGCGCGTGCGTGCATGTGTAGTTCCATCAATAGAATGCACTGGTTTTATATTACGACTGGCGAATGATCAGCTAGTCCGTGGCGTTGGCGTTCCGTTGTTTATTTGAGGGGGGGGTCCTTTTTCTGCTTTTATAACTCAAACGTTATACCAAGCCTCCTATGTGACGAACATAGATGTCCGGATACAATCAGGACAACCTCTGACATCATCTACTCACTGCAGAAGACGAATGACCTGGCTTGGCCATGTCACAAGGCTCCCACCTACTAGACCTGCCCAATAAGCGCTCTGGTGGATACCAGCTGGCCAGAGAACGAGGGGACGACCAAGAATGAACAGGCGCGTGTGTGCGTGCGTGCGTGCGTGCGTGCGTGTGCGTGTGTGAGCATGTGTACGTGTTGCATGACTAATATACACACACACATATGTATATATGTTAATAATACTAACATTTCACAAACAAATAAAAATTAAGGGGAGACAGCACGTTTTCTATTTTTGTGCTATACATTTGCATAAACATCAGAACAGTTTTTCACAATTGTAATATATTTCACAATGGATCAGTTGACAAATAAGTTGTAAATGTCACTGATGCGGACCTTTGACCTGATATATCAAAACATTTGTAAGGTCAGATTTTATAAAAGTTTATATTATTAAAAATAACAACCTGGTTATTCACAGCTTAATGCTGCATTCCTAGTTGAACTACTACTTGTAACAGTACAATAGGAATACTATTGACTTATTTGACCACATTTGCTACCATATACATGTACGTCACTGTGGCATTTGATGTAATTTGGTATATACGTAATACATATTATTGTTATTAATATTCGATAAATCAAGCCTTTGCAAATTTTCCGTCATCAGGTTTGGGAAGTGAGAAAAATATTATACGTATGGCGAATCCATGACGTTTTGGTAAAGGACACTTTGGTCCTAGACAGTTGGGCAAAAGACATTTTGGTAACAGGACATTTTGGAAATCAGACATTTCGGTAATAACACATTTCGGTAAAAAATATTGACAATAATCAGAATTATTTGGTCACACCAAAATGTCCTGTTACCGAAATGTCTGTTGCCCAACTGTCCATGGCCAAAGTGTCCTTTACCAAAATGTCTGGACCGCCTATGGCATGCGGATATTATTTGTCAACTTTTGCACTGAGCTATATTGAAATGGAATATTATCAGAACAAAGTTTACACGACATTGAGGAAAATGACACGTAGCCTGTTGGGAATGTTAATTTACGGGATATTTGTATTAAAAAGATGAACTATCTCAGAATGCAACTAAAACTAAAATAAATGTTGACACATTAATTGCAAAACAATTGATGTAAATGTGTTGATTAGACACAGAATGACCTATATGTAAATTTCAAACACAAAACATTATTTGAATACAAAACTATGTTATAGTATAAAATAGTAGTAATGTTTCTTTTTAATCGTTTACTCTTTGTAGGTTACTTTCTTTCCAGTAACTAATTGAACTGGTCTGCCTGTGGATAGTGTAATGTGCATAATGAAGGTGAGCTTCTCTGTAATTTCACTTAATGTAATATGTTAATCAATCTGAA
This sequence comes from Escarpia spicata, assembly GCA_963995525.1. Taxonomy (NCBI): domain Eukaryota; kingdom Metazoa; phylum Annelida; class Polychaeta; order Sabellida; family Siboglinidae; genus Escarpia; species Escarpia spicata. Next base: position 34,433,630 of record OZ023213.1, read on the forward strand.
TGTAAAAAACCATGCTAATTTCTCTATAGCACAATTGTCAAGGTGTGTACCAGTAATTGTCTGATGTCCTGTGTTACTTTCTGCATGAGGTCACATAAGTGGACCACTTGCTGAGAGGGTCCAATATTACAGCCAATCCACAGGCATCCTGTTTGAGTATGTGACAATAGATGTGTCACTGGAGCAATACACAGCACAGGGCCAAAGGATCCTGTAATATACCCCAAGGTGTCAACATCTCCCAGACAGAGACATCACAGTGCACTGATGCTTGACTACGAGTATACAGAACAGTATCTCAAGACGGGTTCCAAATAATGCTGATGGCGTTAATACAGCAGTCCCTCTTTCAGCAGACACATCTATATCCAAGCACAAGTGTCCCGACATGGCCGGTGTCCGCTCATCGGAGGGACATACATCTTAGTGCCGGAGTTCAGACAAGTACAACCGACAGATGGTAAAGATGTGGCAATATGTCAACTCATTAACATTTAGAAATTAAGCACTATATATATATATATATATATATATGTATATATATATATATATGTTTGTTGTCACTGTGATGTATTACAAAATAAACAGTTGGTCATGAATTCATATCGTTCGCCCGGCACCGTCCGCCACTCCCTGTGTCGATCTGAGATTTTCCTCAACCGCGGACTGGTCACTCACTGACTGCCACTAGCCTAAGTAACGGTATCGGCACGCCGTTGCAGTAGAAATTGCTGCGCATATGGCAGCATTCAACTAAAAACGCCCCTACCGGTTAAAATAATAACCTGGAAATTATCAACCGAATTTTTTTATCAGTTGCTATACGCAGCGTGAACGTTAATTAAATATTAAAAACGGTAATGGATAAAATCGTTAATTGTTTCACTTCATTTTTTATCCAATTTCGAAAGATTCATTAATGCACAAATTGTGCGTCACTTGATAATACGTTCTACCGTTTCATACGCTGGCGACCAGTTCATCTTTTTCAGGCACTGGTAGTTAATCTTTGCCGTTTGGCGTAGCGCAGCATAATGTTATTATGCTTCTTTATTATTTCACCTCAGCTTAGGCTTAATGTTGGGACGCATTGAAAACAATTAGAGATGAATCTTTTATACATCGTATTTGTGAATCTTAATTGCAATTTACAAGATGAAAAGGCGACGCCAACCCGAAACCCTGACTGGGGCTGGAGGCGCGAACGGGAAAGCCATCATGGCATCGCCGGCGGCAAACGTGATCGATAATAGCACAAATTTAACAATATCCTCCTCCATATTCACTCTGCCTAATGTTTACAGTGCGTAATCAAAGTAACTCTAAGTAGTTTGGACAAACACGACGATTACAGCAAGGAAGACAAGCTCGCTGTTACGGGTACACGTGTACTTGGTGTTACCATTGACACACGCCAAGCTGCATGTCCGCCATTTTCTAAACAAATTCGGCAAAAAAACTTCGAATTAATTAATACTGTCCGTCTTAGGAGGGACATATAACCAAAATATCATGTCCGCTGTCCGCGTCCACGATGTGCCCCCTCATCAGAGGGACATTAACATGGCAAAACGGTCCGTACATTGACAAACTGTCCCGACATAGTGGGTGTCCCCTCGTCAGAGGGTCCGCTGAAGCGAGGGACTACTGTATTAGCATGAAAACTGCTGCAATTTTAGTTAGTCGTAAAATAAAATACCTATGACCCATTTTATTTGTCTCGAATGATATTTTATTTGCAACAACATATTTCCTTTTAAAATGTACCACCTTTATTTTTTTAGAATAAAATCAACATATCAGATTCACCAGGACCGAACTTATGTAAAGAAATGTCACAAAGTAGCATGGTATATTTTATTAGTTTGTAAACAAGACAAAACAATGTGTTTTAACACAATGTTTTACATGCAATTGTTCATGTTATGCACATGTTATGTCTACTAGTAGGCTGATGTGAGTGATAACAAAACCCTACTTATTACAGCCCTGCAAACATCCTCCAACTGTACTCAATTTGAAGAATGGGGCATAAATGTTAACGTTAACATGAATTACAGTATTAACCACAATATACGTTTTGCTCAGATGCATGGGAACTATTTATATGAAGCTTTAATACGTTCAATTGTTTACACTTTAAATGTTTCATACTCACACAAATATGTACACAACAAATTATGTTAAAACAGCCTCTGCAGTTGTACTTCTCAGCAGTCGTTGTATATAGACTCAGTCACGCACAAACCTGTTCTTTCGCAACATATCAAACCTACTTATAAATATGCTATATCAGTTGTAAAAAAGATGTATTTATAGTTATGGTCACCAAAACAGAGGTAATAAAAGATTGTACTGTAAAAATGTATACAAAATTATTATCACGTTTACATAACAAAACATGTCATTTAAAATGCTATGGTATTTGACCAATGTGAATGACCGCTAAAACAGTCAGGAAACATTAACACGTTGATGCCATTGCCAATGTTGTAGGTGAATATTCCAATATAAAACTCTCATAATGGATGATGACATTTCAACCAGGTTTATTACAAATTGCAGCCGCAGCTAGCTGCCATTATAATAAAAACTATGTCCTTAACCCACAGGCACCGACGATGGAATTGACCAAATTGACATAACATTCCCAATATGACGTTGGCACGATATTATGCGATGCACGAAGTTAGGACACGCCGATAATTATACCCAGTATCAGACAATAATTTTGTCGACTAGATGGGCGATGTTTGAGCTAAGCAATCTACTTCATATTCCATTCATTTCCTATATTCTATCTGGTTACCATTCTACCTAGCTTACGATTACGCTTTAGCGTCTAGGGGATGGTCAGTGACGATAACGTCCCGAGGCCGAGCCGGCAGCTGAGCCTGTGAGTGTGAAGAGTGACGGTTGTGCGACATGGTGCCCGACCTGGAGATTTTCTATACAAATGCAATCTATCGGCATCAAACGTTCATATTTATATATCATATATATCTTAAAACTAAATAATTTAATTGGAACTACGCGACAACAAAATACATAGATGGTAAGTCCAACGCATCAGATGCAATGCCAACTTACGACGTTACTTGTCAAGCAGGACGATCCGATCTCGCTTTCATGACAGTCTTCAGACGATCGCACCGTCTCTTCTGCTCTACCAAAGTAACTCGTGTAGCACCCCTGAATAACACCCCTGAAGTATGGAAAACATGGTAGCACCCCCGAGGGAGTCTTTGACAACTTGCTAGTTGAATAAATAACCGTACAGGCATTACACTCTACAATTTGTACTGCTGTAAGTTACATGGTTGAATGCGTGCGTGTTTTTGGTTAACAAGCCAACTAACATCGCCTACGTGTCGCCGATTGTTGCATCGGAAACAAAATGACCATCAAAATTTAACAAACTAAATTCCTATGAATCAATAAAACACGTCAATGAGTTTTATCGATCCATATTGGCTATTCTAATACAGTCGAACTTTGGGATCACCCTAGTAATACAGCCATCTTGCAATTAAGGTCACCATAGCACCGTCCCTTATTACTTACACAATTATACAATAAAGTATAGGAAATCAGTCCCGCTAATACGATCACCTCGCCATACAGGTCACTTTTCCCCAGTCGCAAAGGTGACCTTAATAGCGAGGCTCCACTGTAGCTTAGCTTAGCCTGGCCTAGCGATAGGCTCTGGAGTGTCGGAGTGTAGGTGATCACACCGTTTAATATCATGGTAAATACATTTTGAACAACGTGTCAACTTACCACTTGGACAGCAGCTGTGAATACGTATTTCCAAAAGTCACGAATCCTTTCCATTGTTCACTGTAGGACCGTGAAGGGGAGGCTGTCGTATTCCGGGTTAATCCAAAACTATATCCCGTGTGTGGAAATGGCGATCTGTATCAGTGACGTCACTTCCGCCACGTCTAGTCTCGCCGACTCTCGTCCGACTGCGTGAACATGCCTGCACTTGTGTCTGGCTGCGGCCACACGGCTTGACTGTGACTGTCTGATCACATCATTTCGGCGATGATTAGATCATTTTGGAGAACGAAAATACATTTATATCAGTTTTGAACAAAATAAAACGTACTTCTAAATAAAATAGTACGAAAGAGAACTCGCTTTAAAAAGATTTAATAACGTATAAGGTAGTTGGTTGTTATAATATAGACGCCGGAAATGGGGGATTCGGCAGCTGAGCCCCCAATATTTTTTGTGGGGGGCTGGATATAAGATTAGTCCCCAAATATTGTTGGTGCAATTTCATGCTCTTGGTGAGAGTGACGGTATTTTGGAGAGCCTCAAGGGGTGCAAGTGGAGGTTTTCGGAGAGCCTCAATGTGTTTTGGCAAGCCTCAAGGGGTGCAAGTGGAGGTTTTCCGAGAGCCTCAAGGGGTGCAAGTGGAGGTTTTCGGAGAGCCTCAATGTGTTTTGACGAGCCTCAGGGGTGCAAGTGGAGGTTTTCGGAGAGCCTCAATGTGTTTTGACGAGCCTCAAGGGGTGCAAGTGGAGGTTTTCGTCGAGCCTCAAGGGGTGCAAGTGGAGGTTTTCGTCGAGCCTCAATGTGTTTTGACGAGCCTCAAGGGGAGCAAATGGAGGTTTTCGGAGAGCCTCAATGTGTTTTGGCGAGCCTCAAGGGGTGCAAGTGGAGGTTTTCGGAGAGCTTCAATGTGTTTTGGCGAGCCTCAAGGGGTGCAAGTGGAGGTTTTCGGAGAGCCTCAATGTGTTTTGGCGAGTCTCAAGGGGTGCAAGTGAAGGTTTTCGGAGAGCCTCAATGTGTTTTGGCGAGCCTCAAGGGGTGCAAGTGGAGGTTTTCGGAGAGCTTCAATGTGTTTTGGCGAGCCTCAAGGGGTGCAAGTGGAGGTTTTCGGAGAGCCTCAATGTGTTTTGGCGAGCCTCATGGGGTGCAAGTGAAGGTTTTCGGAGAGCCTCAATGTGTTTTGGTGAGCCTCATGGGGTGCAAGTGGAGGTTTTCGGAGAGCCTCAAGGGGTGAAAGTGGAGGTTTTCAGAAAGCCTCAATGTGTTTTGGCGAGCCTCAAGGGGTGCAAGTGGAGGTTTTCGGAGAGCCTCAATGTGTTTTGGCGAGCCTTAGGGGGGACGCAAATAGATGAGTTTGAGAGCTAACACGTGGGTTGTTTTGGCGAGCCTCAAGATCGGGGTGCGATAAAAAAATGTTGAACGTCGCCGCGAAAAATATTCAACAGCACCCACCTCCGTCTGCCGATGTCCTGATCCAACAGCGCAGTAATGCTGAAGATCCGGCTCAGTCCACCCAATATTACTTTCGTTCCGGCGCCTAAGTATAATACGACCGCCAACCTTTGAGTTTGGAGGACAGCCATTCCGAACGTAACGTTTTTAAACCGTCACCCTTTGTAATGCTTCGCAAAACTGGCATGTAGGCCTACGCTCCCTTAAAAGGAGGCATTCTGTTCCCAATTGGTCATTTATTCATTAATGCTATGTTCTTAAGACTATATTAACTATATTTTTCATTTATTAATTAATATATAATTTTGAATAATTTGCCAATTGAAACTAAACAATGTCGCTCTAAAACTAATAAAAAAAAACAGGTGAAATATATGTTATATAGTCGCTTGGTTGCCTAGGAACACAATCTTTATGTTATGCTTTAAAATTACTAGTAATTTTTTTAAACTTAATATTTCTATATTTTATCATAGGTAGGACAATAACTTTGTATAAATAGTTTACATATTTTATTAGAATACTCGCATTTTAATGTTCTCATATCTTCGTTTAAGAATATTTATTTATTGTATAAATCTTTCTATTATTATTTATTTTTATTATCAATATTTATTCATTATTATTTTTGAGGACCACATTGGAAATAAGTGTACTTATATGTGCTTTAATGTGTTATCCTTGGTAATATTATGTAGACAGGGGCGGATCCAGGGTTTAGAAAATGGGGGTCCAGGATAAGTCCTGAAGCCTTACGGCCCGAAAACAAATCGCGAAGCGCCGCGAGGGGCGTAGGACGGGGTATCCCCCTACCACCCATTTGACGTTTGCTTAAGGAAAACACTTTCAAATGGTGTAATCTATGATATCCATTATCTAAGGAGTGAAGACCATGCCGCCCTAATATACCTAGTTTGTAAACGTCAACCCACAAATCTGACTTGCGACATCATACAAATGTTATGTATGCAATACGGATTATTGGGAGAAATACGACCTTCGGCCATAACCCATTTAAAACTAAAACAAATATAATACTGCAACCGTTGATAATTATTATTATTATCTTATTGCAAACTAGGGATGCACGATAGAGTAGTAATAATGTATATTTATTCGTACGACAATGTATACAATTCAATTAATATATATTTGCACATAAATAGACTAACATATCGTTGACAAAAAAGTGCTACACGCCTTTTCTATATTATTCAGCGCATCTTTTGCTAAGGAAACTTAATAGTTTCTCCAAATAATGATAATTACAAAACCCAAAATGTAAATGTAGTGATTTGCACATCCGCCTTTCATGCCGAAGTCCTGAATTAAAGAAGCAGACCGGATATGGTACATTTGGTGTAAAAACCTGGCTCTCAACATTGGGGACTGTTTATCCCTTGTGACTCGGAGATCACGTAAATGTCAGTCCAACCGAAACTTGGAACGTTTAAACCATTGAGATATGTTTGGCGATAACATTCTGAAAAGAACATTACTATAGTTGAATGATCTCAAACGACCATAAGTTTCTAACCACAAGATATAAAGAATATGGTCAGTTAACTACCTGCCATTTGGAACATGATGGACATGATAAAATTTGCACACCTGATTTCAGTCACGTAGATTATTGATACAACATGTAACTTGAGAACAGTTTCCGTTTGTTCCTTTTTATAAACATCTGCAGACTTTTTCCTAATCAACATCCACGCTGTGGTTCATGTTCATTAGGGTGAGCCCAGAAGCCGATCTTTCCCCATCCAGTTGCGTAGGTAGGTTTTGACCCATCACTGGCAGAATTCACGTTCTGCCTCACCACTTCCAACAGTAAGAGTACACCGATCCTCAACAGGGTGCGGATGGTCGAGAAGATGTCTTAATCTGCGAGCTCGAGACATTCAGCCAGGTCAGACGAGGACGAGGACTTTGTGGGCTCCGTGATTTTCCAATATCGCTGCCAGACAGGTGGTCACAGAACGAAATTGCCAGACAGCGCAGGTAGTGCTCCCGTGGGGATGTGCTGGGGTGTTGGTTCTCAGCATCTGGCGTGAGGATCCGGGTGTCCTTGTTACTGAGATGGATGTACCAACAAATTTGGCTAAACGTGTAGCATCTTTATACCATACACTGAACTCTTCTTCTATCTCCTGTCTGATCGTCATAATTTTTTCCTTGGTTTGGCCGATCATAGTGTATGCTAGGTATATACCCAAGTCCTTCTTTTGGTGGTTGGAAGCCATGGGCCTGACATTCTCCAAAGTATTCTTGGTGACGATGAATGCGATGATGGTACGTGACGACGTGGTTTGCAGCCCTTGCACCTTCGTCCTCGTCTCCTGGTCCCAACTGCCAATCCATGAAGTCTCCTCGCATATGTGACGACAGTCAGACGGATTCAGTATGGCTTCCAAACATTCACACAATAATTTGTACATCTCGTAAAACGTGTTGTAGCATGATGTGTAACATTCCACCCATATATTATCAGATGGCTGGTTTAGAGCCCCGATGTTGACGGCGGTCTCTGCAAAAACTGCATCATGTTCGCTTCGAAAAAGGACATACAAAAATATCCTGGTGTACTTGTTAGCAAACCATTCAACAATCTAGTTAAAGCTACTGGGAAAGATGGGATTCTGGAAAATCACCGGAACTTCCGATATCATAAATACGCAGTACAACTTGGCATATTGCTGGTTCAGCATCAAAAGATGCAAATGAGTTCCCTGCCCTAAGATAAGCCAGTCCAACGAGAGAGAAAGACATTCACATCCTGAAGAACATTATAGAATCTGTTATATTTTATGGAAAAAAAATATACCACTTCGACGCCACAGGGATGATCGGACAAGTTCGTTCAACAGGGGAAAGGTATTGGCAATTCTGGAGATGATGGCCAAACGCGACGACACACTCCGAGAACATCTTGAGGGAAGAAAGAAGATTGCGCAGTACACACCACGAATCATTCAGAAGTGATTGATGTAGTAGCTGAATATATTAGAAAGTAGAATACACGAAGCCTTGAAGACGAAAATGCCTTCTTTTCCATCATGGGAGATGAGGTCACAGATCCACATGGTAACTCGATTCTGTCAATGTGCTTGAGGATGCCGGCTGTTTGTAAAGTCAGAGTTCTTTTTTTATTTCATATATCTAGAGGGCAACTGACGATAGCATACTATCGTCGAGAGTCTGAAAGATCGTAACATCGACATCAGTGAAACCAGGGGTCAGAGCTAAGACGGTGCGCAGTGTATGTCCTACGACAAGGTATAGTATGAAGAACTGATGCAGACGATTTTCATCAAACGACCAGCGCGTCTTTGCGAGCCATGGCGTGATTCTTTTGTGAGGAGACATGATCAAACACGAGGTGGGCGTGATTGCGTGTGTGTGCAGTGAATCTGCGAACGACGTCACCGATGATGCTTAATTTTTTTTTGAGGATCCCCTGGGCGTCATGTGCAGGCATGTGAGAGGAGGCACGTCATTTCCAAAGAACATTTGCGCGCAACGCGGCAAACTGGGGAAGAAAAGGGGGCCTGGATTGGAACTCAGAAATTGTTTTAAAGACATCATTGTTTGTGATGCAATCTAGTGTACTTTCACACTGTTCTTGTCTAATCCTGTAACTTCCATTTTATATAAAATCATGAAACATAGTGCATAGAAACATTACATTTGTAATTTTATTAATCAAAAGTGTAAGCATATAGTTGCCTGCACATAACTGTAACAGCATATAATTTTCACACCACAAAAAAACTGAAGCAATGTATACTACATTATCAAAACTACAACATTACACAAGTGGCCAATGTGAAAAAATACACAAACATGCTTTAAATAACCAAGGTTTATTAAAATGATAATTCTAATGTACAGTACACTGAAATTCACACACAAATGTCCACATCTACTAGTGTTCATTGAAACCATAAACTTGTAAACTTTACAAGTGTTCATTGTGGACATGTGACTTCACTTCTTTTCTTGCCTGTGCTTGATCCTGGCACTCACAGCTTTCTTTCTCTTCTCTGCCTGAGCAAGGACTGGGGAGTGGAGGTGGACAGATATCAGTCTCTTTGGCACTTTGCCTCTTGGGAAACCTGTTCAGCTGCTGTTCTCTTGCTTCTTCAAATTCAACTCATCCCCTCTCTATACAACATCCTTCTTGGTGCACTCCATATCCCCTAAAAGTGTTCATATTAACAACGTCAGGTAAATTTTATTCAAATTGTTATTTTAATTAATAATAACCTAAACCATACGTTAAACTTAAAGTGAACAGGCGTACTTCATGTTGTCATATTATCGCCCATCCAAGAAAACTGAAGTTTGGGCACATACTTATTTTGGTACTTTTGCAGTTTCGGCCCTCACCTCGAACAAAACATGATAACGGTCACCTACAGTCACCAAACTTCACATCACATATCTACAACACCTATTCTACACATATACACTTGTCACGTGATCAAACAATTACATTTACTGTCTTTTATCGATCAAAATGTACAAGAAATTCACTCGTTTTTGCGTGTATACATTAGTTTCACCGAATACTTCGGTAGGTGGCGCCACTTATGGTTACCTCCAGACTTGGGGATAGATCATAATTCATATTTCAATAATTGTAAAAAAAGTTTGATACAATACATGTAATAATTTGTTTTGTGTTTTACAAACATCTTGTTTCGTAAACAAAATATTGTTTTATTCGCTGAAAATAATAAGTGAGCTTTATCATAAACAGTGACAGGTGAATTAAAAAATGTAGTTAACACGTGTGCTTGCCATGCAATTACTGAATGGTTCAACAGTTTTAAACATCAGTAATGTCAGCGGTATGAAAGACTGTATAAAGATCTTGATAAATATTTTATGGGATTTAATTCTGATCCATTCTGGTTATAATCTTAAAATGGCATATTTAGGGGAGCATTATGCCATGGATGCTCCCTTTCGGAAATATGTTCTTTGTACTTATTGTGAAACCATGCAATATTTTATTTATTATAAATTATTCCTGTTGTTAATATTTTACATGTTAACAATATTAGTGATTGTTTTATGTTTATTAAAAATAGCTTTATCAAACTACTTTATTATAATATTGGCATAGTATTAATGATCATGAAAACCTTTGTATGAAATATTATTTGGCAGATTATTGTATTTATTGATAAAACATGATAATGTTAAGTTGTCTGTAATTTCTAATTGATGTGTTATGTGACAATGTGCCCTTTTTAAAGATGAATTGGTGAATGTTTGGAGAACTTATACTGATGAATAAACTGTCATGTCTCAATATATTTTGTAAAATGTTGGTCGGCTCTGAAAAGAACCGTGTGTAGTTGTTTCTTCCGATAGCTGCAGTCCACCATGTTCGTGTAGCTGGTCAAACTGGATAAACCCTTCAGATGTCCAAGAGAATGGATGTCCTGGAATGGATCCATCCTGAATTTGACATCTCGCCGTGCCACACTCTTGCTTGTTTCAACATTTCGCCTTCATCACCTTATATGTTATTATATTCACAGCTTTCTATGATGGCATGGAAGTTCTGTCCTCATGAAACTACAGACTACAACCAAATTAGATTCATAATGATTTTGGAGGTGCATTATTTTATCAACCTGCAGTTGTAGGCTCCCAAAAAACCTCTCTTGAGACATCATACTGCACCCCCCATTTAAACCTCAAACGTAACTGGTTTCCGACAAATGAAACTCTTTTACCTTAGCAAGGTGGAGCGTATGCACACATCACATCACCCAACTTATGGGCCTTTTGGCAGCCTACGCTCAACACTGAGTGTGGATTGCCACGCCGCATTATACTTATTGATTTCACCAGTTTTTTATACTAAAAAATAGAACTCAAACACACAAGTCCAACAACCAGAATTGGCTCATTTGTTACTTTACACAATTTCTTTATACAATATTAATTTACCTATACAGTATACCTATATAGTGTACCTTTGCACAAGACATTCACAGAAATTATCCTTTAATATAAATAAATTAATGATTTAGAGAATGATAATATCAAGCAAAATACTGAAATTTCACACAAATTATTAACCAATGAGCATTGATTACTTTACTGGCATCCGAATATACGTTCGTTATAAAGTCCGTCTGGTAAAATTTAACAACATGATAAAATGGCAACTCAAACTTATATCTGATCACTACCATTGTCCATGTTAAATTATACAATTATTGTTTATTATTTTTAATGCAGCACAGTACAACATATAAAATGATATGCATCACTGAATTTTACAACAACTAAATTGTTAGTAAAAACTAAATAATATTGTATCATAGCATGATAAATTACCTCTGGTGAACAATATTAAAATACAGCAATAATTACTTAAACCAATAACCGTAATAAATACTATCAACTGTTAACATTAAATTTAACGTAACCTTATTTATTTATTGAAATATCGTGTATTTTATTAACTTTTTTACAATAACTATTGAAATATGAATTGTGATCTATCCCCAAGTCGGGAGGTAACCATAAAGTGGCGCCACCTACCGGAGGATCCGGTGGAACTAATGTATACACGTAAAAACGAGTGAATTTCTTGTACATTTTGATCGATAAAAGACAGTAAATTTAATTGTTTGACCACGTGACAAGTATATATGGTAGAATAGGTGTTATAGATATGTGATGTGAAGTTTGGTGACTGTAGGTGACCGTCATCATGGTTTTTTCGAGGTGCGGGCCTAAATTGCAAAGTACCCTTATTTTTATCCAAAATAATCTATAAATCCATCTAGGATACCTTAAAGTCATCGCCAAAATTTATACTCCGCTTACAATTCGCATTTACATATCGTTAACGGTGCTGTATTATGCCATGACTCGTAACGCCAGCGACGTGAGCGTACGCCGGCGCTGTAAAAGTAAGTCCCATACCCAATTATAACGCCTCGCGTGGCAGGCTAAACGATCTAATATTTATTGAAATTACGATCTTAAAACCACTCGATTGCTACGTTAATTTCGATAATTCAGTAATTGACTCATACAGGAATGTTTAAAATAAGAGCGGACAACTTACTGCAGACCGTAGCTCATGCTTCGTTCGACTGAACGCGACTGTGAACTTCGAAAACAACACAGCCGCAAACGATCTGCCGCTAAAACTCATGCACGTATTGTAAGCTGGGCCGTGATTCGTAGTTTCTGGCCATTCAGAATGCGGCTTGCTTTTGAAAAAGGACGACGATCAAAAAAAAATTGTTATTGTCAATGTTTGTCATGTTACAACCCCCCCTATATTAAAAAAACAATTGTTCGGATTTGGACGAAGCACAGAAACGGCCAAATCGAATTCATTAACCGCGGAAATCCGTGTTTCCGCGGAAGAATCTCAAGCCTGCATGTGCTAGATAAATGTCTGAAAATGTCGAATTGCTACAAAAGAACTTGTACGTAGTAAACGACATGTTTGACATTGTTTTGTTTTGTCTTTTGACAATGCCTTTGTTCAGCACAAACATGCAATTGCAATGGATTTTTGGTAGTCAAAAAGGGGTTCCGGACCCCCTGGATCCGTCTATGATATATATAGGACATTATTTTCTGTTCTTGATGCATAATTGCTATATAATTTCACTGAATAAACTCACTCACTCATAATATTCTTAAAACTATACTAACTATATTGAAGGTATACTGTCCGGCAAATTGTATTTTGTAAGCCGGTAACGACGTTCGCAATTTGGAAGGTACGACCTAGGAGCGTGCTCAGAGTAAACAAAACATCCTGTTTTAAAACAAGCTTTATTGGCAATACGGCCGAGTTAACTGCAATGTCCTTTAAAGTTCAACGATGTCCCATTTTCCCAAGTTCAACACAGCAGACTTCCTGGTACAAATTACTAAACCCGTTAATTACGGATACAGAAACTGACTGGTTCCCTTTAATAGGAAAACACAGATACATCGATGTGTCCTGTAAGAAACAACTATATATAAGAAGTAGTATTTATTCAGCAATCAACCTCTGACTGCACAATCCCACAGCTGTCTTTGTAGCATGATGCACACGCAAACAATAATATCATTTGTACAGAAACACACACACGAAAAACTGTCAAACGATGAATACTATTAACTGATAAATTTATACATCATGTAAACTTACCCGTTATAAATAATTAGCAATCATAATAACAGGCCAACACGATAATAAATAGACTGATAAAAAGCGGGTAACATTTGTTATCACATCAAATATTTAATATGTATAGCATTTGAAACAACAGAACAATAAGAAGAAGAAATAACAGAATGGCTTATAGGTCTTTGGTATTACATCGGAATGTATAGCAACAATGTTTATCTTTGGTGTAAAATCAAACTCTTACTACTTATTCAAACAATTCAATTAGCATACATTTATACCTCACACCTATTTTGGCAATGTGAAAACATTCACTGCATTACTTAGCAAACCCTGGATATATTACTCTAAGTCTACCCAATAACTTAGTATGGGAGCAGTCTTTATTTATCAAGCAGATGGGTAGGGTGGATTACATTTTTAGTGTACAAGATTTGAGTTGGTGGTTTTTTCTCAGCGTTGTCGAGTTGGTGATAGGTCAACTGCTGTACACCATATTACCTACAATGTATAAAATTTGTGTAAAATATAAGTGTACATGTTTGGAGGGTAGCTCATATTCCCGGGCATGGGATTTTGAAGTAGGTTGTATTTTAAATCAGAGTGTGTCCTGGGATGCTCCCTCACCACCTGATAAATAATGACTGCTCCCTACAAGGCATACTAGTCATCTTAGATAACTGTGAATACCTATAGTACTGTTCCATTTTCCTGGCATTGGAACCATAGTCAGTATGCAAAACCTCACACACACACACACACACGTTAATTCAAACACACTAGATTTCAGCACAATTAGTTTGTGTTAGCATTGCTGGGCGGCTTCTTGGGCCCAAACCCAAATAGTCTCTTCACCAGTAGTAGCAAGAGTTCAAAGGTTATGACGATGACAAAGTCGGGTCGCAGTAGGTGAATCTTGGGTACCCTACCTGCAATTAGTAAACATATTTTAGGGCCTGAGTTTGGGTGACATCAAGGGTATATTCAATATTATGATGATTCTATTCAATTCAATGACCCGAATCACTCAACTGAAATCTAATTAAGGCTATGCTACTCAGTAATTTGTTAACGTTATTGTGTCATTTGATTGTTCCCCAGGTAATTTGTGTTACCCTATAAGTAGTACAAAACTGTGCAACAGGTGGCTGCAAGTTGCACACCAATCCAACAGGTGGAGCGACTGACAGTGTAAATAGGATCACTTCATGATAATTAATTATATAGGCAGTTTCTGTGAATCAAACTGGTGTATTGAGAATGGGCGAGGGGGAGGGAAATGAAGGGGAGAGGGACAGAGAGAGAGGGAGAGGTTTAGGGAAATGACAGGGAGATGGTGATACACATGAATAAGGAGATGAGCAGAGAGATGGAGATACTGGGAGAGGGAGACAAACAGGGAGATGGCGAAGTAGAGAGAAAGGGAGATGAACTGGGATGAACACAGAGAGAGGGAGATGGACAGAGAGATGGAGACATAGGGAGATGAAGTCAGAGATGGAAAGACACAGAAAGAGGGAGATCAACAGGGAGATGGAGAGACACAAGGAGATGAAAACGGAGATGAAGAGGGAGATGGGAGACACAGGCAGGAGATGAACAAGGTGACTGAGACTAGGGAGGGGGAGAAGATACAAATAGATGATCCAGGCAGTTCTATTACATAACAATGCAATGTTGTATTATAAGAGACAGTGTGATATGTTACCAGTCATAATGTCTGCCCATCGTGCGAGAAAGTTATTCCCCTTTCGGGCAACAGCTGCGGTGGCGGCATCAAGCAGGATCGGGAATCGGTACAGCAGCTGGCATATCATCATAGACCTGGCAGGAATCACAGCATTGGTGTATTAAGACATCCACAGAAACAGAGCCGGGTGCTGTTCGATAATATGAGATCAGTTAAAATTACTTTTCATTTCAATTACCATATAACATTTTTCGAATCAATCTAACAGTAACTGAGGTAGCCTTTGTGTGTGTGTATGTGCGTGTGTGTGTGTGTGTGTGTGTGTGTGTGTGTGTGTGTGTGTGTGTGTGTGTGTGTGTGTGTGTGTGTGTGTGTGTGTGGGAGTGCATGTGTGTGTCAGTATGTTAATGTTTTTCTGCTAGACGGTTTTCATATCAGATGCTATACTTTGTGGGATTTCTCTACAACTCTTTAGACAAAATGTAACACCTTTACTTTTGTAACTTCCTGTCAGTTAAGTGTTCTTACCAGTGTGAGGGTTCATATTGGATATTCGATAGACTTAAACCGACTGTTCATACCCGACTGCTCAGAGGACTGCTGGTTAGATGGGGACGTTTTACATGAATTATGAAATCATAAGTTCATAACAAACGTCAGTAAAATCCTTTGGGAATCATTTTCCCTGTCTGTGTGTATCTAATGCCAACCTGAGTATGGACATTTTTGTTAGTTAAAACAAGTGACAGAGAATCGAATAAAGTGGTGAAACAATATATTTTATTATTATTATTACCAGCATTTCTAAAGATCCATATATCCGGGACCTGCCCGTTCATAGGCGCACATTAAAAAACGTACATGCAAAACGCTATTTGAGGACGATAATCATGACATACTGATATTGAAGAGTGGCATTAAGAAACCTGACATTTCTTACCAGCGGAAATCGAAGCCGAATCTCTGCATCCAGCGCTGATGGTAGATCTGCATCACCTGAGTATCATAGTTGCCTTGTGCCAGGGCCTCCTCCAGAAACTGGCCGGCTATCTTCCCTCCCTCCATGGCATGATGTATTCCCTCCCCTAACAAACAGCAAACCTCACGTGTCAGTCTCAACAGGGTCAGGTACTTGTACATTTTTTTTCAGTACTTATAAATTTGGGACTATTCCAGAGTGACCTTAATTGTGAGATGACTGTATTACAGAGGTGACCATAAAAGAGGTTTGAATGTAGGCTTACTTGCGTTTTTGTAATGACAGGTACCTGTACTTGGTCAATTGTACTTGCCAAAATATCAAGTGCATTTTAAGTGCATAATTTTAGTAAATCATAATACAAACTAATACTTCTCTATTTCATTGTCCGGTTTAATTTTCTGGGTACTGATTTTACGCATAGCCCAATTTTAAAACCTATTTATCTCAAAATATCTGTTTTAAAAGATTGCCTCATTTTTACCAATAAATTATAACTACTGAATATATTTCAACAAATAACATATCACTTTAAAGCTTACACTCGGTGAGATCCTAAAATGTACAAAATTCTATTTCACAACTTTGCAACTTAATATCCTCTTCGCTGCTGCAAGTTACATAACATGACATCCTTCCTACCTGTCATTGGGTCAATCATTCCAGCTGCATCTCCAACCAGTAATACATGTTTGCCGTAGGATACAGCCACTCCACCCAGTCGTAGTGTACCTGCACGTCAACAAAACAGACAGTTTGTTCACTACAATATACATCTGGGAGGCCGCAGTGGTTAAACTCCTTGGCAGACCTGTTCTATTGAACACAATTTTGACTTCTCTTGGAAGTATTCTGCCATGCTGCAATTAATGTGTGAAGATTATTTGCATATCCACCACTATCTATAGCCAGGTACTTATTCATACAGCTTAGTGATTTGGAACAACAAACACTGAATGAATTCGTCCAAGGTTCGAAACATCAGCAGAGGATTCAAACCCGGGTTTTCTCGATTATATATGCAATATATTATGTTATACGTGCAATATGCCTTGTGCACAGTGTGATTATAATTTATGACATTGTAATAAAATGTGAGTGGTTATGATGGAACTAATTATGGCCTGACATTATGATAGTCTCATAACGTGACGTGCACGTTTTCAAAGAAAGTGGCAGATATTTATTCAATAACATTTTTAGTTTTTTCTACTTCCAAAATGTTAATATCAAACTTTGAAATATCGGATTTTACCTGTAATAATGTTAGAATCAAAAGCATTTTAACAGAGAAATAAAAACAAAGAGGCTTAATGATTCCTACTACTTATATATGATATGCAAAATAAATCTTCGGTTAATTTTTCATAAATGCTATTACAGTAGAGGATGTCTTTAATTCTGGAAATGTATTTATGTACAGCCCGTATTCTAATTGATCAATACAAAACGTTGCACATTTAATCAATACCAAATTTTATTTTAAAACATGCATGTTGTTATACAACTATGAACATACTGGCTATGACTACCGGTAGTATGACCGGTTAACACATTTAGAATAAATTTATCCAGATACAAAATTACAAGCAAATCAGTGAAACTCCCGACTGCAAATAATAATGTAACCTACCACTGCAACTTCCAACTGTCAATTATTTTTTGTGTTTCACTCATTTATCACAGCATGATGTTGGAAAAATTTTTCATTCTTCCAAAATCCCAATGGGAAAATGATCTGCTAAACTAGGTTTCTCCTCATCATTTACTCGTGAATTGTAAAGGTCATGTTGTTTCTAGAGCGTGCTGCAATTATCCACTGTTCTCCTGAGTATTGCTATTAAGTGATATCTACTACTTCACACGGCTTAGAGAAACATAATTAAATATGAAACTGATAAACAGTACCACGAAGGAAAATTAATGAATAATTTTCGTTGGCTTTGTACAATTTTATTCATTCAAACTCCTTATCTTTTAACAGGGACTTTTGTTGAAATATTGATGTTTGACATTGAACGAAATTGGTTTTGTCCAGGGACTAACAGTGGTTTAATTTATAGTGACACATCATTGTAATTCCACAAAACATTGCTAAAATCACATTTTTGAAAAATATGTTCTTAAAGACATGTAATTTTAAAGGAAGTTTTGAAAGTTAATTATTGTAACGGGGTATCATAATATGACATAATAATTAAGCATTATTTTGTCCTGTTTAAAATATAAAGTTGAACTGTTAAATCAAAACAGTGTAATAGCCTTGTAAGCACTAAAGGGTTGAACAATACTGCGATTTAAATGAATATTTTTTTTGATTGATTTCTGCCTTCTTGAATCTATATGCCCAGTTCTACTCGCCTCTTTCTAAGTTGATTTGATTTTAGACAGGTAAAGACATTACAACATTCAAGTAGTTCTGTGCAGTGCACTTGTTGAAATCAGGAGTAATAATAACCATTAAATGACAGTAATATAAAGTATCAGTTAATGTACACATCTATGGAGGTGTTGGTCCCGGATGTATGACAGTATAGAAATGTTAGTAATAGTAACAGCAGTAATAATTATGATAATATATGAAATGTTTCCTCTACTTTGGCTAACAAAAAGCCAGCTGGTTTATTTCCACTGGGATCATAAATTTATTTACCGACCTCTGATCTTCTAATAGACAATGTATTTAAAACAAAATTTTTATTTATTTAGTCATTTAATTACTTGTGTGTTTACTGCATACTCAATAAATGTTTTACCCTTCGGAGTAAGATGGACTGAATTGAATGGTGAACCATTCCACAGAAGTTTTGTCACTTTATATTCATTCTACCAGGAAATATTGGTTTAGCATGCTGTAATTAGTAACAGTAGAAATTAAATGGTCCGTTGAAAATCGTTTAAGTTCTAACATAGGCAATGATGATAATTGCTGTCCTTCGTTTATTGCTTCATGAATGAATGTAAACTAGTAGAAAATAATCTGTGAAAATAAGTCAACAATACATGCCTGCTTTCATACTTTCTATCTTGATGTCCGGGCCAAGGGCTTTGCTGATGTATGGGTCATTTTTCATAAGTTTCTCGTGCCAGAACGAGAGATCATTCATTCCGACTTTCGGGTTTCCCGGGATAATGTAGACACAATAGTTCAACTCGTCGTTAGGATGTTTAATCACGGCTGCGTAACCTACAGGCAGAAGTGATCAGAGGTTAACGTTACATAAAACGATCAATGCATCATGCTAGTTGATGTAACCTTGTAATAGGTGACCTTGTGAAGTTTTGTACCTTTTTTTGAATCGACAGACTACAAGCTTTAAAATCAGTTGTTGAAATACCTTCAGTAGTTTTTAATATATTGCAAAATGTTAAGCAAATTTTAAAAAGCAACATTTTGAGAATACCGGTAGGTTTAAACATTGGGCTAGGTGAAAAAACAAAAGGCTGGTCAGCTATATAGATGTGCTTTTCTGGCAAAACCATCTATAAACACAATATTTACATGCATGCAACACTTTTTAATGTCATTGCTATCATAAAAATAAAGAAAATGTTGTTGGCATTTGATAGGCATTTATTTCCTGTAATAACTGATTACCGGTACATTTATTTTAAAGTGAACTTTGGCCAATGGAGTTTGTTGGTCATTTTAAACTGCTACAACTGGCTGTATTATGTAGTAGAGCAGCGGCTGCTTTACAGAACTAGTTTAACACAAATGTCAAAGAAAAATAAAACAGTTTTCAAGAGGTAGCCACTTCAAGGAATTCTGTTTATACTTGAATGTGGTAAAAGACATACCTGGTAGCAGACCGGAAGGGTAGAAGACAACACCGTCAGCCTTGCAGTTGTGTGTCCCTCCCTTGACGTAGGATCGGGAGCAGACTCCATAGGGGGGCTTGGTTACTATCCCTAGCTTCGTTCCCAGCTTGGAAGGGGCTCCATCAGCACACACCAAAACCTGGCACAAGAATACGGTATGAAGGCAACGCAAAGAGGAATGGGGCACTGACCCGGCATATGGCAAGTAGGCAAATTATCACACAACACACAATGTGTAGGAGTAATATTAAAAACAGTTGTGTCTATAAAATATGAGTGGAAACACTGTTATATAAGCCACCATGGATACCCACATCAGGAGAGCTTTGGTTGAAGTTTTTGTTTAAATGCTTGCCTGTCAAGTGATGATAAATAATAATATTACTAATAATATATTACAATTTCAATAGTAATTATCATTAATAATAATAACAGGTATTAATTGGGAGTATTTCTGACAAGGAGGGTTTTTGGCCAGGAAGGATTCTGACCAATATTTTTAGACCTCTCTGCAACAATTAGGTCATCATATTCTGAGTACTGTAAATAGCTGATTACATGTAATACAGCGAAATAACAGCCATGACCGAAAACCAAAAGATTAATTTCTGTTGCCTCTTATGCTTTCCAACAAGTCCCCAAACTTTTATGCAATCTGCGTTCAATTTCTGAAATGTGTCATTACGTAATTTAATATTTGCCGGTTTGGAAATTTGTATGACGGGATAATGACATTTAAACCAAGATAACATATAGTTTAACGTATGACAAATTACACATGGACCAATGTCACAGAATATTTGAAACAAGTTTAAAAGGCAACTGAACTAAGAAAAATGCCAATTATATTTGAATTATACAACAAATAAACAGATGTTTTAACTGAAAAAGGGTAAAAGACATTTGGACCAAGATCAAGTAACATTTGCCAGAGCATCCTTACCCGAGCTTTGAAAACCTTGTCTGTGTTATCAAGTGTGACAGTCCACAAGCCTTCAGTGTCATCAAATGTCACCTCGGACACACTGCAGTTCTCTTGAAGGTCTGCGCCAGCTCTGGCCCACACATACACATTTACACAATCACCATCCTCACAAGTAGTTTTGACTGAATTATTTTAATTTTGTACTTGAGTAGAAGTAAGATTAATTCACCTCTGGACTGCTTGAGTATAGGTAAAAGTACCTTATAAAAACCTACTTGAATAAAATGAAACTACTTTCCAAAAGTACTTGAAGCAAAGGTAGAAGTAAATGTATCATGCGGGTAACAAACAATAACAATGCGCTTATTTCCTGAAGAAAGGTTTGTTTGCAAATACGATTGTGAACTGGCCCATGATTGGTTAATATTAATAGATTTTGGTCTAGCGACGGAATCCTTCTGGTGATTACATGTTTTATGAAATTTCGTTGTCAGGGAGCGTCACCAGACAAAGTAGTTCACACAAAAATATAACGAAAATATATTGTGAAGTAAATGAAAGTAACACGGTAAAAAGTAGTGTTACCTTAGATAAAACTACGTTATTACAAGTAGAAGTAGTTAGTAGAAACTGTACTTCGTTACTTGACAATTACAATAAAAAAATTACTTTATTTCAATACATAAAACCACTGCTGACTAACCAGGGGTGCTGACCAAGTATAGATATCTTACGCAATGTATGGAAGTCGGCTAAATCAAACTAGTAATTGACTGTACCCCAGTGCAGACCCCCGCCCCACTCACGCCCCAATTCTAAGACGAAGCCAGCAACTTTGGGGAATCCCGATATAAATATCCGTTCAACCATTCTCATGAGCGGCTCAGCGGTATTGTGTATTCAAATAATTACTTCTACTTTCCCAACATTACACGTGACACGAGCAAGAGCTGGCTGAAACGAAAATGAGCCGAACACTCTGGCAAACAATGTCATTGGCTGAGCGTAGCTTCAGCATTTTGCAAGGCGATCGGCTGGGTGAAACTGAGACTGATATAATCAAACAGCGCCCCCTGGCGCATGAGTATGACATCATCTGGTACTGTGTCAAGGGGAGCTGTTGTTTACATCAGTCTCAATACCCCAGTAGATCACCTCGCTAAAAGTTAAAACGCTGAAGTTAACCTGACCCAATAATATCATTGCCTATCAAGATTTGGCTGTTTGGGTTTTGGACATTACATACACGCGTAGGCCCTAAGGTGTGGGAAGTACAATCAATTATTTGGATACATAATTTTGTTCAGCCGCTCAAGAGAATGGTCGAACACGTAATTACATTGGGATTCTCTGGAGCCGCAGTTTGCCAGTCTTTGATATGGAGCATGGGTTTGCCAGGTTCTCACAGTTGGCGCAGTTGCAAATGGCTGTCAGTTACTAGGAAAAAGTACTACTTGAAGATCAGAAAGGCTTCCTGTACAAAATTGTATGTAAACAGTAAACATTGTCTATTAGTGTTATTGACTGAAACTGGTTCAATGTAGACTAATAACAGTAGTTCTTGTAGCAAACAAGAATCTTGTTTTTGTGACACTTACTGCTTTGCTGCCATGGCGATGTCATTGTCGAGATGAATTCGCTTGCAGGCAATGGCTGCTGGGATATCTCCAAGCTTCTCCTTGCTTCGGCCAATGAAGCTGAGACCGCTAGGGCTGACCAGTCCACCACTGTCCGACTAAACACAATGACCCTTTCTCAGACTTGAGACATCTGACACTAGTCAGAAACTACACATAAGACCATGACATCTGACTGGGATTACATTACATATACCCAGCTGTTTTACCCAGTGATGGCCGGAGAAAAAAGGCAGTCACATGAAAGTGACCCCTAAGATGAATTAACAAAAATCTAAATCTACGTACCACCCCATGGGCCCACTAGATCACTCACAACATTTCAACTCCATGCATGCAAAACTGATGGAGATCAGTGCCATTCTATAACTATGACTCCCAAGATCCTTCTGACTAATTTTGAAAAAAACTAAATCTATGAACCACCCCAATGGGCCCACTAGATCACACTAGATCACACTAGATCACACTAGATCACACTAGATCACACTAGATCACACTAGATCACACTGTCAGCCCCATACATGCTCAACTCATGGAGATACGAATCGACAGACAGACAGACGGACGGACGGACGGACGGACGGACAGACAGACAGAGAACTGTATTGTTTTATATTGTTTTTTTTTTAATTTGTACAGTTGAACAATAAAACCTCATTATTATGGACAACATTGGAAGTGGGCCAAATTGACCTTAATAGCAGGGTGACTGTATTAACGGGGACTAACTTCTGATACTAAATTAAATGAGTGACGGTTTAACTTATTTCACAGTCAGTTTTATTTTTTCCCCGTGACATTTCGGATGCTTTCAGCAGTCTTCCTCAGATGGAAAAAATTTAAACTGACTGTGAAATAAGTAAAAATATCACTCATTTGAACCATCCAGTTTGATGAACTTCTTCACTCGTATACGATGCTAAATTTGTATGGAAATAATTCTACATTGTCCTTGAATGAACTGAACTATAAGGTAACTGTACTAGTGAGGTGATCATAAAGCAAAGTTCACCTGTACTGCATATAATAAACTATGTTGTTTTGTAATTAGGATGCATATTCTTATTTGGTATTAATTAAACATATCAAAAATATACTGCAGCCCAACATCAAAGAAGATTACTCACTTACATATTATACTATTTAAGAGGAAGGGTGTAAACCAAAAATATTCTTTGTAGTTTATCAGGTACAGTAAATTACATGGCAATTTACAATCATACATCATATGAACAGTGTAATGATACAGTGTATATTATTACAAACTGACCCATATAATATAATCAGTTACAATCAATGAAATACATATTGCTTAGTTTGACTAAAATTGCAGTTACTTTGCTGGATCTTTACGACACATACAAACAAATATAAAACATTACAAACAAAATTCTGCCATAAAACAACTGTATAACAATACAACTGGTGCTGTAAGCATAATTTACATTTATCTTAACTAGCTGTAATATTACACTCACGACTTTGGCCTTGTTCTCAGCCAGCAGCTTCTTGTACAGTCCCATTTCATCAAGTATTTCTATTGCAGTTTTCATGATGGCATCACCACAGTGTTTGTCTCGAGGAAACTCCTTCTTCTCCAGTAATAAGACTTTACGTCCAGCCTTACCTGTAAAACACCAAGCGCAACAAAATCAAACATTCAGTAAATAAATATTAATATATGTAATTGACTGTGCTGTGATGGGCAGGTCAAATTCATACCTGAAAGAAACAAATTATAAAAACAGTTTTTAACTATAAATACAAAAGCCATCAATCAAATGAAAACAACATCAAGAAGGCATTAAAGCCAACAGTGGGTTACTCAGAAGAAATTATTAGACTGTCAAACATTGCATTTTTGTCATGTACATGTTTGTGGATTTGTTGAGTTTGAATAAAGACGATAATAACAGATCAATGGCTTCAGTGTTTACTTGTTGACTGGAGCTCATCCCTTTGGGTGAACATCTGGCTAAATCTTGTACAGTGAATATACGCGACCCGCGACAGCGAACCAGGTATTGAATCACACAGGTCCATTCTGCACACCAGCCAAAAATAGCTTTGCAGGTCATGTCCAATCAATTTTGTGATTTTGACACAAATGTATACCTTGTAGTAATATGTTCGCTCAATGTCCATTTTATTTTCATCGACAAATAACCCCCAACTTATAAAATACACGCATTTACGAACCCATATATATTAAAAGCAACATAGTGACAACATAATGACAACATAATGACAACATAATGACAACATAGTGACAACATGGGTCTAAATGACCTCGTTTCTCAGAACATTGCTTTTTTGAAGTTTCCTTCAATTTTAGGAATAAATCAAAAACTAAGACTCAATATATTTCAACAAATTAGCTTATGATCTCTGGACACCAAAAAAGCAAGGAAGACCATTTCGCAATTTTGTGACTTAAAAAAATAAATACCCACTTTGCTTTGGTAGGTCACATGTATGAAGGGTTTCAGGGCAAAACGCAATAAATGCCATTTTTGAAACTTCACCCAAACAAGGAGGAAACATTTGTTTAAACACGTGTTGAGCTAGGACACTATCTAATTTGTACAAAAATGCAATTAAACCCATTTAAACAACATGCACAATAGAACATTTGTTTAAAAAACGCATTAAACATTATACGTCTTTTTTTTAATCAAAATACAATCTATCCATTTTCAGCCAATCAGCACTGCCTTGTTGCATGTGCAGCTATGTACAGTGACAGTGCATGCTGTATGGAAACTGCTAACAAAATCGTTTACTATCACATTTTGCATGACATATTCATTTACAAGTTTTCACTTTTAAAACTTCGAGGATGAAACTCAAAAGTGACTTTTTCTCAAATCCAAAAAAATGGATAACTCGCATTGTGCCCTGAAATCGTCCATGTACAATTATGAAATCTTCCATGTACAATTGAGTGACTCTACCGAACTATCACCTCTACCTACCAAGGTAGTAGCCACACGTGGAGCCAGCAGGCCCCGCGCCAACAATAGCGACATCGTAGAAGTCTGTCACCCGGTCCTGCAATGGAGGAAGAAGTCAACTAAAGTAGAAGTTAGTTGAAGTAGTATGAATTGATAATAACCATCCTTATATAACGACTGCTACCATAAATGCCATCTAGATTATATACTAGCACTTAATTTATACTTCACGCAATAATTTCTTAACTGGAATTATGTTTCAGGCATTTTCATGTATGCAACCGGCATATTTACATTCACAGCTTTAGTGTGGTGTTTAACACAGGTTTGTGTGATGCGCCAAGTGCTGTAGTGTAGTGTGTTGTATGTAGTTTGATGCTTCATGCTCTCACTTTCAGCTACAGCCACCAGGTAGCTCCTTGGAGTGAAAGGGGAGCCGAGTGTGGAAGTCTCCCCTGCTGGTACATAGCCTCTCCATAGACAAGACTCTATCATAACCTCCTGGTGGTACACTGCGGATACTGGGCACCTTGCGGCCCCTGGCAAATGTGCTAGGGATCTCGGGGCAGGTTGGAGCCCCAGAGGTGGGTGTGCTGGGCCCACATACGGTACACACATCCAAAAATTCACCATTCCAACCCCTAACTATGGGTAAATAGTACTGGGCAGATCAAGCTCATTAGCCACAGTAGGCAACTGATCTAGGGGAAGGAAAATCCGGACCAAAAACCCGGGCAGGTGGAGCTCGTAAATCTTGACAGACAGTCCACCTACCAAAACTACCAAAAAGAAACCACACTGTAGGTCAGCCAGGGCGGCGCTGCAGTGGCTATCAAGTCCCAAGCAAATGGAATAGAAGGATACATATAGTCGATATAGCTACCGCGTCCAGGGCAGCCAATGCGCCATGCTTCCCAGCAATAGTAAGAAATCAGTGAAGTCCGGGTGGATCGTCCCGCCGGTGGCGACCAAGATGCGAAGTCCGGCTAAGGGGTCTCAATGTTTTTTTAATAAAAAAAAAATAAACAATTATCTATTTTTTTTCTTTATTTTTATTTTAAATTTATGATGTATTTCATGTTTAACTACAGGTAGATTATTATTATGTAGTATTTAGGGCATCCAGTTGCTTCAACTAGTTTAGTTATTACTGGCGTCCTGGCATTCATTGTTACCACATGCACCTTGTTCTTTGTAGTATTTATGCCAGATAAATTAATTAATTCATTCAATGTGGGGACGATGGGGGAAAGCACTGGAAGTGGTCAACATGATGGAAAGAAGGAGAATAGAAGTGTTGTATGTGCAAGAAACCAAGTGGAAGGGAGACCAAGCGAGGGCACTGGCAGGAGGGTATAAGATGCTACATGCAGGAGGAGATGGAAGGAGCAATGGTGGAGGCATCATAGCAACGGAGGAGATCAGTAGAGATGTGGTGAGAGTGGAGAGATGGAAAGGGAGGATCATTGTTGCGTGGCTGATCGTGAGGAAGCAGCTGGTGTGCATTATGTCAGTGTATCGACCTCAAACAGGAAGGGCAGAGTCAGACAAAAGGGCCTTCTGGGAAGAGCTAGAGAGAATGATGGGAATGGTTGAAGCGCATGTGATGATGTGCATAGCTGGTGTTTTTAATGCACATGTGGGTACAGCGGAGACAGAAGAGGATTTGGTCGGGGGATTTGGATGGGGTACAAGGAATCGAGAGTTAGTAGAGTTGGTGATGCAAAACGGGCTGGTGGCTGGGTAATTTTTCCAAAAGAGGGAATGCAACAAAGTATCTTATAGGAGCGGCCACCATAAGACAGAGATGGACCTGCTGATAGTGAGGAAACAACAAATGTGGTGAGTGAAGGACTGTAAGGTCATCCCTGGTGCTCACTGCTGTTTACTGCAGTGATGGAACTGATAAGTAGAAAGACCAGTATGAAAGATATTCTCCAGAAACTACTGTATGCAGACAATCTAGTGGTGGTAGCAGATGGGGAAGTGGATTTACAGGAACAACTGATGGAGTGGAAGTATATTCTCAGCAAACATGGACTGAAAGTGAATCTGGAGAAGACGGAGGTGCTGTGGGTTGGGCAACAGAGCAAAGAACTGGAAATACACCTGGAGTGGAAGAAACTAAAACAAAGAGACAGTTTAGTATACCTGGGCGGAGCGGTATGTGGGGATGGCTCCTCAGAGACAGAAATTCACAGGAGAATACAAGCAGGGGCGAATGCATCGAGGAAAGTAGAAGGTGAGATGGGAGACAGGCACATATCACGAAAACTCAAGGGAAAGGTACTATGCGCATGTGTGACACCAGCCTACCTGTATGGCCTAGAGACTATAGCAATGACAGAGAAACAACAGGAGAGGATACAAGTGTGCGAAAACAACTGGGTTAGGAGAATTGCAGGGGTAACAAGAACAGATAAGCGAAGAGTGGAAGAGCTGAGGGAGGATGTTGGTGTGAAAGAAAGTTTCAAGAAGAAGTTGGTGAGAAGTTGGTTGAACTGGGCAGGACATGTGGACCGAATGGGAGAAGAACGGATGGCAAAGAAAGCAGATGCTCAGAGAGTGGAGGGAAAAAGAAGATGAGGATGACCGAGACTTAGGTGGGAAGATTTGCGTGAAGAGAGACCTGGAGGGGTGGAAAGGGGAATGGAGGAAAAGAGCAAAAGACCGAGGAGAATGGAGAAGGGTGGTAGAGAAAGTAGTGCAAGTGCAATGAGGAGGAAGAGAAAGAAAAGAAAATGTTGACGTATCTTAGCCAGCCTCACCCCTGAAGACAGGGAAAGATGAGAAGAACAAGAACAACTTTAGTCCTATAAGAATGCATATTAAGCCTTGATAATCTACTTCTGGTTAACTTTTTGTTCCTCTAGAGTCAATACCAACATTGGATCTACTGGCAGCAGTGGAAGGGCTATATCTTTTGCTGCACCAACTCTTTCAAAGGTTCTCCCTGGTAATGTTACATCAACTGAAAATATTACACAATTCTGCTATCATGTAAAAACCTTCTTTACACACCTGAGCTCCCTGGCATCCATCTGTTGACAACTTAATACTATTTATCAATTTTGAGACTGACCATCCCTTTTTGTCATGATGCACTTCTGAGCTTGGTTTCCAAGGATTTAAAAAGGTAAGTTCTTATATAGTGCAGTGGCCAGTTATTAGGACTGTTCAAAGCGTTTTACACTTTACACCCTGATCAACCGAACACCATCTCGACTTCTCTGGGAAACATTCACTAATTTAGCGAAACTGCAATTTATTAAACTGCCTGAAAACTATTTGTGCATTTTCTTGTAACTGAGGTATATATTTTCTATTTTTGTAGTTACAAATAAACTGTTAAAGTGTTGCATTGATAATGTCAATATATGTATTACTATCTATTCCTAGTTAAATGAGGGAATGTGAATGTTAGTTTTTAATTAAATAAACAAAGTTTTGTGTACATGCAAAATGACACACCACTGTAATGGTGTCGCCCTCTGCGGATTTGCAGTGAACGTTCAGCAACTGGATAATCTGTGCGCCTCTTGCCTTAGGCTTGGACTGGTCACGGTATTGTTGGCTGACACGCTTCACTTAACTTCTCCAATAAATGCTCTGTTTTTTAAGCGTGCCTGTCTGGACTTATCCGTATCGGTGGTGAAGCTTTCTCGTGGCCATGGAGTGTATGGCTATGCCTATATAGCTAGTATGGATTAATTTGAGTAAAGCAACTCTCAGACTTCGATCAAACTCGGACTTAAGTCTCAGGTTCCGACATCACGGCTTTCATGCCAGGGAACCAGTTACCGTCACTCGAGGGAGATCGTATGTATGGGGACAATTACCATTATACAATCCTGTAATTTGATAATGATAGGAAGAACCGACAACACGAACAGGCCTGACACCGACAGTGAGTAACACAACAGCTACTGCTAGGCAGGCCTAGGTCAGCAGGTGCGAGAGACTAACATTGCGCCATCTATTATCAAACAAACCATGTTTCTGTCATCTGGGTACTTCCTTGGGAAATCCTGTATTCGCTTCTTGGACACGTTCTTTAGAAAATGGCGCGTTATGAAAAACAATGCAACAGCAACGGCAACGTAAGCGAACATGTTTCGGCCGCGCCCAGGGCTCAGGACCACATTACAAGGTGATTCCAGTGCCAACGTAAACAACACTGTTGATCGCCAGGGGGCGCAACTTAGGTCTTAGTTGTTTTTCTCCATACAGCCCCTTCTGGGACTAACCTAGGAGTTGTGCAGTGCGCATTGCAAAGAGTGCGTGAAACTGAATGTGACAAATAATTTTAAAATTAAAATAAAACAAATAATTATGTAAAACAAGTGCAACAAATTGTGCAGATTAAAAACACAGTCTCTGTCTTTGTCTATAGTCTGGTAAGGTAGGCTGGAGCAACAAGGTGGATGGTGCTTAGAGCTTGTTGGAATGGGTGTAGTGTGGGTAGGCTTATTGTAAATGGGGGGAGTAGATTCCAAGCTCTTATAACTCTAGGATAGAATGAGTATGCATATGTATTTATGCGTGCATGTATTTGTATGTATTTGTTGGGATCGCTGTTTCGTGTACGGGAGCATGGGACTATAAGATGCTGTGGTAGGGTAATGTTTCGTGTACAGGAGCATGGGACTATAAGATGTTGTGGTAGGGTAATGTTTCGTGTACAGGAGCATGGGACTATAAGATGTTGTGGTAGGGTAATGTTTCGTGTACGGGAGCATGGGACTATAAGATGCTGTGGTAGGGTAATGTTTCGTGTACAGGAGCATGGGACTATAAGATGTTGTGGTAGGGTAATGTTTCGTGTACGGGAGCATGGGACTATAAGATGTTGTGGTAGGGTAATGTTTCGTGTACAGGAGCATGGGACTATAAGATGTTGTGGTAGGGTAATGTTTCGTGTACAGGAGCATGGGACTATAAGATGTTGTGGAAGGGTAATGTTCAGGAGGTTGTGTTTTATTCTGTAGAAGAAGCTAGGTAAGTTGTAATCGTCTTCTTTCTACAGTCTGCCAACCAAGTTTGTTTATGTGGCTGGTTACGCTTGTTGTGCGTCGGTGGTCATTTAAAATAAATATAGCTGCGCTTCTTTGGATTTTTTTAAGGGTATCAATGTTATTTTGTGTATAGGGATTCCAGGCTACAGCTCCGTACTCTAGTTTTGGCCTTACTAGCATATTGTAGGCTGTTTCCTTAACTTTAGATGTTGCAGGATGAAGAGAGCGTTTAGGGAGGCCAAATATTCTAGCGGATTGATATGCAGTGGTGTTAACATGCTTTGTCTACGACAATTTGGAATCTATTGTGATGCCAAGATAGGGGTGTGAATTGACTTGGGAAACTGGTGTAAGTGAAGTGACTTGGTTTGCGTTTATGGGTCACTCTGAAAAGTTGACACTTTGGGATATTGAAGTTCATTTGTCACTTGTCTGTCCAGTCGGCTAATTTGTTTAGGTCTGTTTGAAGCATGTTATGGTCTGCAGGTGTTAACTATATGAACATGTCGGATTTTGACGTATGTAGCCTCTATGTCATAGCCTATGTGTAATTAATTATAGTCCAACATACGTCTGCTTCACGTTCATTTATTCGTGGCATGAATTGTGCAAAATGTAAACTTGTTAAGTTTTTATTTTGTTCAGTGTGTGAGTGGTGTGTGCTGGTGTGTTTGTGATGTGGAAGGGCGTGTTTGTGATGTGTGTTTTTGTACGTAGGCCTATGCTTGGGTGCGTGCGTGCGTGCGTATGTGTGTGCGTGTATGTGCGTACGTATATACACGTACGCATGTATGTAGGCATATGTGTGCATGCGTACGTTTATATACTATATGCGAGTGCATGTGTGTACGCGTTTGTATGTGTGTGTGCGAGCGCGCGTATGTGTTTATGTGCGTGCGTGCGTGCGTGCGTGCGAGCATGCGCGTGCGTGCATGCATGTGTGTGGTGCTTATTTATGTACGTGTGGTCATGTCCGTTCATGCGTGCATGCGTGCATGCGTGCATGCGTGCATGCGTGCATGCGTGAATGCGTGCATGAGTGTGTGTTCATGTGTTGACATGCATGCATGCTGGCGTGCGTGTCTAACTGTAGGCCACCCAGTGTTCAGTCATTAAACAAATTAAAGTTGTTTCTTACATGTCGAAAAAGATTTCTCGAATGTACAATAAATGTTTACATAAAATACTGCTTGGGGGAATAGGCAGTTCAAATATATCACCTAGCACTGTGTTCGATATTTTTGTTTAACTACTATCTACCAATAGGGTTGTGTTCAGTCTTACAAAAACCCGTAATCCGCTGAGTTTTCGTCATCTCTGGAGGGTTATGTAAATATGGAAGTTTACACTAATGTTTTATTGAGTGATTTTACTGTTTTTGAGGCCTCTGTATGCCATCTGACGCCATGCAGTGCGATCTCTGGCCACTGCCTCCCAGACTTCAGAGCTGATGACGCAGGCCTTCAGGTCGCGCTAGTTGACGTCCTTGAGGGCTGCATGGGCGTCCCATTGGCCTCGTTCCTGTGGCGAGGAGTCCATACAGGATGTCCTTCAGCAAGCGGCCGTCCTCCATGCACCGTACATTGCCCAGCCATCGGAGACGTCTCTGGCTCAGCAGTGAGTACGTGCTGGGGATCCTAGCATGGTCCAATATGTCCGTGTCGGAGACACGGTCCTGCCAGGTGATACCGAAGATGCGCGTATACCGCACGTGGAAGGTGTTGAGGCGGAGCTCCTGGCGCATGTGGGAGGTCCATGATTCGCTGTAGAGGAGGGTGCCTGGTATACTCTCATCTTGGTGTTCTCAGTGAACATCTTGTTTTCCCACACTGTTTTGGTCAGTTTGACCGTAGTGACTGCAGCTTTTCCGATGCGCCTTTTTATCTCAGTGTCCAGATAAAAGTTGTTGGAGATATTTGACCCGAGGTAGGTGAAGTCTTCTACTACCTCCAGGGTATAGTCATTGTTCTTGATGGGGGAGGACTTGGCTGGCATCCCTCGCAATGACGTTTGTCTTCTTCGGGGTTACTGTGAGTCCAAACCCTCTCGGCAGGCGTATGAAAAGCGACTGGCCAGTCTCTGGAGGGCCTCTCCTGGGAGAGAAGTAAGTATTGCGTCATCCGCAAACAGCAGCTGCTTGACGCTTCCCTCATCTGTCACCTTTGTTTTGGCACGCAGGCGTGTCAGGTTGAACAGCTTCCCATCAGATCTGATGTGCAGGTAAACGCCCTCTGAGGAAGAGTCAAAGGCATAGGACAGTAGGAGTAAGAAGAAGATTCCAAACAACGTTGGAGCGAGGATGCAGCCTTGCTTGTCGCACTCCAACAGACACGGCGGCTTGTTTACAACAAATGCTAAATCAATAGCTAGGCTATTCCCTCTCACTCGGCTAGCTGGGGTTGAGTGAATTCCTGCATGTTAATTGATTGCTTTCCAAAGCCTTAGACCCGCACCCACATTTCATAAAGTCATGAATCATTTAGTATGGTTTTGTGGGTGTGCACGCGCGCGGGTGAGTGTACGTGTGTGTTTTATAATATGGAATTCATACCAGTGGAATTCATTAAAAAACACACTGCGGCGGTCAAGACGTGTGTGTGTGTATGTGTGTGTGTGTGTGTGTGTGTGTGTGTGTGTGTGTGTGTGTGTGTGTGTGTGTGTGTGTGTGTGTGTGTGTGTGTGTGTGTGTGTGTGTGTGTGTGTGTGTGTGTGTGTGTGTGTGTTTATGTGTGTGTGTGTGTGTGTGTGTCTGTGTGTGTGTGTGTTTATGTGTGTGTGTGTGTGTGTGTGTCTGTTTATGGTGGTCTGGTCTGGTGGTGGTGCGTGCGTGCGTGCGTGTGTTTGTGAATGAGTACTTGGTCGCACAAAATTCGCTAAGTTCCCAAATACGTTAAACATTAAATGGGGGTGTTTTGACTGTCACCTCGTATCGCGGGGAAAATAAATAGCCAGAGTGACACCATCTAGCGAGTGAATGCCAAATGACTCCAGCTATTTTTTTATTGTAAACGTCGGGGGCTGAAACAATCCTAAACACATAATGTTTATGGACATTGCGAACTCCTGAGAGTATCCAAAACATATCATAAATAATTTATTTAGTCACACAATCGTAATGAAAAACCGACATTTATTTCATTCATATGACGGGTCACTGTATATATGCGAGTTCACTATGACATCCACGCCAGTTGCCTATTGTTAACCATCGTGTCTTACTTGAAACTACAAGTGTTAGTACTTAAAGCCGCGGTGACTGCGCAAGACAAACTATAATGTACGCCATACTACATACTACTAATATCTTGGATTTCTTCGAGTACTTTTCAACGCGTTCTCTCTCTCTCTCTAACACTCTCCCCCCTCTCTCTCTCCCACTATCTTTCATTCGCGCTCTCTCGATCTCTGTGTCCGCCTGTCTGTCTGTCTGTCTCTTTGTCGTTCGGTCTGTCGTCTGTCTGTCTGTCTGTCTGTCTGTCTGTCTGTCTGTCTGTCTGTCTGTCTGTCTGTCTCTCTCGCTCTCTCTCTCTCTCTCTCTCTCTCTCTCTCTCTCTCTCTCTCTCTCTCTCTCTCTCTTCTCTCTCTCTCTCTCTCTCTCTCTCTCTCTCTCTCTCTCTCTCTCTCTCTCTCTCTCTCTCTCTCTCTCTCTCTCTCTCTCTCTCTCTCTCTCTCTCTCACTCTCTCTCTCTCTCTCTCTCTCTCTCTCTCTCTCTCTCTCTCTCTCTCTCTCTCTCTCTCTCTCTCTCTCTCTCTTACTTACTCACTCTCTCTCCTCTCTATCCCCCTCTCTATCCCCCTCTCTCTCCTCTCTCTCCCCCTCTCTCTCTAACTCTCAACGTATCTCTTCCTATATCTTCCCCAAAAATCCCTCCCACCCTCTATTTCGCGCAGTCGCTCTCTCTCCCCTCAACTTTTCTCCTCCGTCTTTGTTTGCATCCTTCGATCTCTATCTACGTAAGTATGTACATGTGCCCGACTTCCTGCAACCACCATACACGTGCACCGCACATTTCTGCTTACCTGTCCGTCGGTGCGAATTTATGCAATACAAACATTATAAAAGTAAAACAAAAAATCATCGTCATACTACGACAACATATTACATGTCAAGCAAACATCGGACTGTTATTTCAAATTGCATTGGTAAAATGTCCGCATGTCCTATAGTGCAGCATTCTGCGTCAACTACGCCTGTCCACCGCCTGTCCACAGCTACAGCACTGACTGCCCAAGCTGGTCGGCGTGGAGGTGGTACAGCGTCAGAAGGGCAATAAGAATAATGAGCGCGGTCGTGGCTTGACTGTGAGGCCGAGATGCCGGATTGTAGAATGGGCAATAGGGGCACTGGAATGAGCCACACACCTGGCAGATGTGGAGGTGGAAGAGGTTCATCGTCGTGTAGATGGTCGTGTTGTGTAACGCTAAAACAAATGATAGACAGAGTGTAGTGATCGTCAAGGAGATGAGTTGGTAACGCGAATACAAAAGTCCATGAAATTCGATGGAATGTCCGAACGCTACGCCTGTTCGGCATCCATTTTATGGTGATTTGTTGGAACTGGTTGATTTATAAGCAGTAGGTCTCGAAATTATTTACTATGAAGACAAAAACAGCAGTGATGATGATGATGACGTTTCGGGAAATGAGAACTAACGTGGTAATGTTGAATTGTGTGACGATATTTATGAAAACTCTATCATAGTGACGCCAGTGGCAATGATGGGGAATCAAATTTGACGACACGACTGTGAACACACTGATGAACATATTGTTGTTATGTAATTATCTATTATTTTCTGTGTAACCAATGGGATTGGTGGGAAACAACAACTACTCACCCTGCTGTAGGCGTTATAATGCTGATTTATAAAAAAAAAAAATTATATTGTAAAATGACGTGTTATTACATGCATTTTGCAAGGACAGCATGAACACAAATATAGCACCGCAAACAAGACAACATGATGCATGTACAATGTCTGCTATTTCCAGTCGTCCGTTTATCTACCTGGTTCGTAGGTGGAGTAAATGCGCACTCGGTTTTGTATCGTCATGTTCGCCACAGGATACCACCGCTCAGCCGTAAAGTACCAGCAACTGCGACTGCTGTTGAGCTGAAGACATCCAGTGGTACATCCGATTTACTAATATAGAGACCTACATATACACATTTTAGACGCGCGGGCACACACGCGCGCGCGAACAAACGCACACCACACCACACGCACCACACGCACCACACGCACCACACGCACCACACGCACCACACGCACCTCACGCACACCATACACACACACACACACACACCACACACACCACACACACCACACACACCACACACACACACCACACACACACACCACACAAACACCACACACCACACACACACACACCACACACACCACACACACCACACACACCACACATCACCACACACACACACCACACTCACGCCACACACACACCACACACACACCACACAAACGACAGACCACACACCCACCACACCCACCACACCCACCACACCCACCACACCCACCACACCCACCACACCCACCACACCCACCACACCCACCACACCCACCACACCCACCACACCCACCACACACACCACACACACCACACACACCACACACACCACACACACCACACACACCACAAACACCACAAACACCACAAACACCACAAACACCACACACACCACAAACACCACACACACACCACACACACACACACCACACACACACCACACACACCACACACACCACACACACCACACACACCACACACACACACACACACTCACACCACACACACTCCACACACACACCACACAAACGACAGACCACACACACACCACACCCACCACACCCACCACACCCACCACACCCACCACACCCACCACACCCACCACACCCACCACACACACCACACACACCACACACACCACACACACCACACACACCACACACACCACACACCCCACACACCCCACACACACCACACACACCACAAACACCACAAACACCACAAACACCACAAAGAGCACACACACACCACACACACACCGCACACACCGCACACACCGCACACACCGCACACACCGCACACACCGCACACACCGCACACACCGCACACACCGCACACACCGCACACACCGCACACACCGCACACACACCACACACACACACACCACACACACACACACACCACACCCACCACACACACACCACACACACACACACACACCACACACACCACACACACCACACACACCACACACACCACACACACCACACACACCACACACCACCACACACCACACACACCACACACACCCCACACACCCCACACACACCACAAACACCACACACACCACACACACCACACACACACCACACACACCACACACACCACACACACCTCACACACCACACACACCACACACACCACACACACCACACACACCACACACACCACACACACCACACACACCACACACACCACACACACCACACACACCACACACACCACACACACCACACACACCACACACACCACACACACCACACACACGCACTCAGTGGAGAAAGGGGGCGAGAGAGGGGGAATGGAGACGCAGGGGGATGGAGGGTGGGAGCGAGAGGGGGGGGGGGCGATGGAGAGACACGGTGAGACGGAGAAATAGCGAGATGGAAGACAGAGAGAGGGAGAAATATAAATACACACATACAGATACAAAGATAAGCGAAATGATGCGATACAATGCAATCAGAGCAGCGAGGCAGAGGCAGGATGAAAGGGAAATACAGTCACGGAAACGGAGGAAGGCAGACACATAGACACAAAAGGAATCTTTCATGTCGGTATGGTGTTTAATACTTATCTACACAAAACAATTATGCTGGAGAGTATTGATCCAGGCCTGGTGATACGTACATATTCGAAGTAGAGGACGACCTTCTGGTGAACGAAGCGGGACCGTAGGCTGTAGATTGGCCCGGTCCATTGGTGGCGTCGCAGCAGCTGCTTCTGCGTGTGATACCCGGTTGGTATGTCGACCTCCAGCACGGCGGCGCCACTAGTTTCTGCAATGTCTGTTCGCACCCACCTATGTATGAACAGAGCAGTCTATAGATAACCCGCCTGAAGGAACCGGGTAATAAGTCGCCCGGGCCTATTGTGCAGACTAGTCCAGGACTTTTATGGTTTGAGATGGAACAGAAGCGATTTTAATTGTTTTATTACAGTGAAGGTACCTATAAAACATACACAAAATATACAGCAAAGAAAATTGGGGAAGTGATTAAAAACAAGGAATCGTTATATTTCCTATTTACCCCCATGCTAAATACCACTGATACCTAAAACCGTGGCATTTACGCAGACAGCCCAGGACCGTACGGCAAATCGAGACATGCTGTGGCAAGCGCCGTTCGTGGTCGGACCATCAAGATCCTCGTGGTCTGGAATGATGCAGTTTTGTTTTATAAAAATGTACATTTTCGAAGTAACATACATCTGTTCAGTTTCATTAAGATTGAAAGGATGTATTCATAATAAACTATACATTGTCTACAGGCGTCTACACTTCAATTCAACAATATATGTTCAGTCAAAAATCGATTTAACACTATCCTCTGTGGTAATAAAAAACAACGATCTACGCGTATTTATACATATCTGGGGAAGCAAACTATGATGAAAATGTAAGATCGGGTGCCTTCCACGTGGAGATGAGTTCTGTCATGCAATATTTTAAGCTGTCCTACTTCAGTAAAAATCAACGGTGTGTGTTGGCGGAAGCAAGATATCCTCTTCTAACGTCGTCTTA
Organism: Escarpia spicata; assembly: GCA_963995525.1. NCBI lineage: Eukaryota > Metazoa > Annelida > Polychaeta > Sabellida > Siboglinidae > Escarpia > Escarpia spicata. The sequence goes on from OZ023213.1 coordinate 34,471,892, forward strand.
TTGTCGTAGCAAGTTCGGTTGAGCCACCGACAGGCTCTGTGTGAAGATAAATGCTGCGAGAACCTGGAAATATACATGTACTTGCAGAAATCGTATGGTGTAAGTCCATAACCGACATTACCAGTCCAATCGGTGAAATTCAGTATGTCTTGGATGGTGGGGCTTTGTCCCATTGCACCCCTTGGACAAGTGGAATTCCCATATATCGAAAGCTATGCATGCTGTACTGTGTCTACCTGACATGGACGTTTGATCAATCCATGTCTTTGATGGATATCACAATCCATCCACTAAGTATACGCACGTAGGAGACGAATGGGAGGAAAAGCCGGTGCGGACGTTACGTTCATATGAGGACGACGGCAACTAAGGGTGTCTTCCTTGCAAACAAAAACAACAAGCACAATTTCATCAATTTGTAGAGCGGATACTTGTAGCACAGGATGTCAAACCAAACCTGCCCAGGGTGATGCAGATCTGCTGATTGTGCATACAGTAGTCAAATAATATATAAAGACGAACACTGTTCTTGTGGAGGTGACCCATATATGGTTGTCCTGCTCTGCTTCCCTGTTGACCTAAATGCCCACAAGTTGTTTATACACAATGAGGCAAAGTCAACCACAAAGAAGGACTATATTAGCAGTATACGTATAATACCACTTCCCGGCTATACGGCCTTACAAAAGGGGCATCTCTGAAGAAAACTGGATCCAGCCACCGCCAGAGACAACTGAACAGTTTGGGTCGCACGATGCTTCAACAGAGGATGTTGTAGCAGACGGTGGGATGGAGCTTGTATGTCTTTACAACGGAAACTGGATGACAGTGTGGATTCGTCGAGCTACAGAAGGTTTTATGAGAACGTAGCAGTCAAGAGTTCGCACATTCAACCTTACTTCCGACATTTGCAGCAGCCCGATATCACAGCATGCGGGTATACCAGCAAGTGCAGGGGTGGATGGGTGTACCAGCAAGTGCAGGGGTGGATGGGTGTACCAGCAAGTGCAGGGGTGGATGGGTGTACCAGCAAGTGCAGGGGTGGATGTGTGTACCAGCAAGTGCAGGGGTGGATGGGTGTAAGCCACTTGAGACCAGAAGGTTGGGGATAGAAGATGGGCTATCTTCTTCCCGTCATAACAGAACTGCCTGCAACACCTGATGGCCTGTTGCACGTATCCCCGTGTAACTGCTCCACAGATTGCAGTTCGGCAAGGTGTACATGCCCCAAGAACAATCTCGAGTGTTCCCTGCACGCAGTCGATGCCGTGGCACAGGGTGTTCAAACTAAATCCAGAGTAACGGCAGTGACGAGGAGCTGGACGAAGAGTTGTCGTGCATTTGTCGATGAAGATAAAAACATAAAAACTCATCTTGGTAATATACTAGGGGGGTTAAGTCTTATATTTTTAGTTTTAATGATTTCATGACATTCATCCGCTGGTTCTGGTTTCAAAAAAGTTATTTAGTCGGAATTGTTGTGAATGTTTCAGTAATTAGCATTACATATTACCATTTGTGATATTAATGAGTACGTAATACAGCCATTTTACCTCAATTAGGTTTTTGTATGGAGCGCAATGGTATTGGACTCTCAATCGAGAGAACTCGGTTTCTAATCCTGTGCGGCGGTGTTGAACCTTGGGCAAGTTCGTTCACTCTACGTTGCTCCAGTTCACTCAGCTGCATGATTGAGTACCCGGCTATAGACAGTGATGATATTTGTGTGCGAATACTCTTCGCATATTAACTGCAGCGTGGCTGAATGCTTCCCAGAGAAATCTTGGTGGTGTTCAATTGAACAAATCTGCCAGAGAGTAAAGGGTAGCGCGCTTTGAGCAGTCCAAAGGACTGGGTAATGTGCTATATAAGAACTTACTTTTTTGGGCTGTACAAATTGATGTATCTACATGTTTTGACCTTACATCACGGAAGGGTTCATTTTAATTATTATGCGCAATGGTAAATGGGTTTGTGTTATGTTACGTATACGGCCGATGCTCCTAGAAAGTAGCATATTTATATGGTAATCCACATTATAATCAAAAATTTTATGTATGAACACGCATTTGGATTAGTTGAGGTTTACAGAAACATTCTTGCTCATTCTGTCCCGAAAGTAAAGTCGTTACGAAATCGCACAGGAAAAAGGTACTGAGGGGGCTCCAACGTACGCCTCATTTTGACAATGTTCCCCAAATTTTAGAGCTGAATACTTTTGATATGTTATTATGTTAGAGGGGGCGCTGTTGAAAATGTTTCGTCGCTGCGCCGCCGAAAATTCAGTCACGGGGACACATTAAAAAGGGTATAGCGGGGCGCGATAAGGTCTTGGGATACGCCAAATTGCTAATGTCTAAAAAAATGACCTGATTTCTCAAAAGATCGTTTTTTTAAGTTTGTGTGTGTATTATATTATATTATACCGCCATAAATCGCTTAAATATGATATTCGAAACAAACGACGTACCTGGCGCACACGGTCATTTCCATGTGACTCGCGTTTCGACCCCAGAAGTGGAGGTTCTCCACTTGAAGGTCGAACGCTCTTTGGAACGGCTTTCGCAACTGGTCGATATACTCCACGTTGTACTTCGTAGATAGCTGTGAAACCAATTTAAGATGAAGTAGAATTATACATTTGATTTTCTAAGTGACCAGTAGATCCACTGATAGCTTATCCCCCTATGTTTCTTTACAACAAAATGTTCACTGATTATACGTAATTACTGTAATTATATTTTTATTATTCTGTTAATGCGCTCAGTTTTCATCGTGATTTATTTTAAAACGATCTATTGAATATGAAGCTGTAAATTTTACTCAATGTGATTCCAGTTTCTCCAAGCTTGGACGATAATCGCTACCTTAAATATCTGACAGATTAAGGCTGACCAATGATGGCTGATGACGTCACAAGGGAGTGGTTTAATTGGATGTGTTACTGTTGTTGTTGTTGTTGTTTTTATCGTTGTTATCGTTATTATTGTTGTTGTTATTGTTTTTATTGTTGCTATTATTATTGTTGTTATTGTTGTTATTATTATCGTTGTTGTTGTTGTTGTTGTTGTTATTGTTATTATTATTGTTGTTGTTATTGTTATTGTTGTTATTGTTATTATTGTTATTATTGTTGTTATTATTAATATTGTTGTTATTATTATTATTATCGTTGTTGTTGTTATTGGTGTTGTTGTTGTTATTATTGTTATTGTTGTTATTGTTATTATTGTTGTTATTATTAATATTGTTGTTATTATTATTATTGTTGTTGTTGTTGTTATTGTTGTTGTTTTGTTCTTTATTACGCACCTGTATTAAGGCCAGTCCAGTGCCCTGTGCTGTAGTCCGGACATAGCCGTACGAATTGGGCACCTGTTAGTGTAGAGTAGAAATCCATTACGATCATAAACGACACCGAAATTAATGTAAACATATATTGTGAACCGCTGCTATGGCGACGAGAAAGTAGTCACCATATAACGCGATAATACACTGGATAACTGTTTGAGCGCCTGTGTAGATGTCGTTCGTCACATAACAAAGCAATTTAAAAACGATCGCTTGGTAGTTGCTAATGTATTCAGAACAAACATACCAAATCAACATCTTTTTTGTTGTATTCACTGTTGTACCATCAATCCACGTATGTAGCTACTCCAATGCATAATTACCACACGTAATAGTGTATGTATTTCATATAGTGGACCCTTTAACCTGAGTTCAGCATGGATCGGATCAACTGGATGTGAATGAAAACGAATACATAAATTCTTCATACTTCTTCAATACCCTTGTTAGGCATCGCAAAGACTGTAACACCCGTAACAACGCACTGGCATATATAACAAGTAGCTGGACATCGTTAAAGGAGCAGATGGATTATACTAACATGTTTCAGTACACAAAGTGCAGAAGTCAGGACAATTCAGCGGGACATGAGCAGTTTACCTTTATGATATTGATGTCTGAGAACGTGCCACGTCGAAGGTGCACTGACTGCTTCCAGTTAGGCGTGGAAGATGCCTCGATGTTGATCACCATGTTGTAGAGATCTCTGTTTGTGTCCCTGAGCGCGTACTCCACCAGTGCTTGAGTCGCTCGCAGCGTGTCCTGTGACACAACGACGTGCGTAGAGTATAAAACATTTACCTTCAAATGTGATTATTTTAATAAATAATTAATTAGTTGATGTATCCAGTACGTCGCGATTTACCTATGTCAAAATCGAATTTTTGCGCGTGACCTCCGTAAAGTTTTGCCTTTGCCAACAATGTTGGTAACAGTTATATACGTAAATTACATTACTATTGTTGCATGACATCTCATAAATAAAACATTTCCACATATAGTTGTCACTTTTAAAACTTTGCCTTATGTTTTTGTTATAAAGAAGCACTTTTGTGGCCAGAATTGCAACGGAATGTACGGCAGAATGCACAAACGCACCATGTGTTCAACGTCCATTTTGTGATCGCTTGACGGAGGTTTTGTTAGGCAACGGGTCACGTCATGGATAGGTCAATTATTACTGAACTATATCTTCAATTTGCACCTCGTGCTTATGCATTGTCCTCTACTGCTTGTGCATAAATTATGTTCATTATTAGTAATGTGATTTGTTCACATTTCGCTTTGCTAGTCTGGGCATGTTGGTACGTTCAACACCGATATCATTATTATTGCATTTAACGTATTAATATCCGTTTAAATGAACGCTTAATTGTCCGATTTTCGGGTGACTGTGTCTGCCAACCAACCGCATCGTTTTTGGAAAGAAATACAAATGACGCGTCCGACTTATCAGACGAAAATATCTCGCCCGACAATCGGACAATTAATCGCTCGTTTAAACACGCCTATTCGAACCTCTGGTGCAGAGAATCCGCCGTTAAAGTTTCGCTGAGTCTGGAGCCACTTCATGATTGGCAGGGCCTCAACGACCCAGTTGTTGCGCAGGTACACGAGCAGGGCGAAGGCCGTGGCATGCACGGCGAAGGCGTGGTAGACGGGAGACGTGGGCCGAGCCTGCATGATCGGCACCGTGTTGATGATCTTCGTCGGGTTCGACTTCACCGGTTTGTCCGACCAGTAGACGAACTCGCCTTAAGATAGACAAAACTAGGTTATTAAACGTAGGTGATGCAACTACAAATGTAACAATATTATGTATATGTGTGTGCGTACGTGTGTGTGTGTGTGTGGGTGTGTTATGTATATTTGTGCGTGCGTGCGCGCGTGTGTGTATATATTATACATATGCGTGTATACACACAGCACGCGCGCTACACACACACACACACACACACACACACACACACACACACACACACACATTTACATAATATTGTTACAGTTTAGTTGCATCATTGTCATCATCGCCGTCATGATCATCGTCATCAAGATACGTGGCTGTTGCAAGCAAAAGCGATCTAACACACAGTACACACGATCTCACGCATCTTCCCGCATGCTAAAACAATATTTTGTTTTTTTAGTTCATTGCTACCGCTGCTTCTATTCCAATCAAATCTTTCCCATTGTCACAACGTATTCTAACGTTCCATTTATCATCAGTTATAAAGAGTTATATTGCGAGAGTATCGCTATCAAACAAATGGCCCAACCCCATTACGCCCCTGCGCCACCGACCTGATATTTTGATGGCGCGCATCTTCCGGAAGACCTCTCCCTTTGAAATGTGGTTTGCCTCGTGCAGCGCGTACGTGACGAGGCACACGTCGAACGCGTTGTACAGCGCATCGAAATGTTGCGCCAAGTAGTCAGCCGCCATGTTCTTGGCTACTACGGCCTTCTTCTGAGCTTCCTGAAACAGCGATTGCTAGTTCCAGTGAGAACAGGAAGGCGTATTTAACAATGTGATTGAATGTATTTGTAACATTTGCAAATATGGCGAATCCGAACACTCTCCTGACGGCCGAGATGGGATTACAGCAGTTTCTGTTCATTTTGATATATTGGTGTTTTTGAGACGTGGACTATTACAGCAGACCTAAAGGGACGTTCAACATCGAAGGGTATTGTGTTTAAATCACCCCGCCTCGGCAACATCGCCAATAGTGCTTGTTTTGAAACAGAGTGTTTTGTTTACGCTTTGAACAAGTTCCAGGTCGTATCTTTCAAATTGAGAATGCTGATACGGACATAATAAACACAGTTTGGCGAGCAATATACCTTCGGCATATTTATTATAGCAATGTAGTAATTAATAAATAACAAACTAGGAAGAGAGTGCTTCCTTTTAAAAGAAAAAACAATATAAATGGAGATGATATTACACCGTAACTAATCTGTATTCCATTCATGGATAAAATAATCACCGAGGACACCCTACGTATTGTCGACAATCAGGAGAGACAGCGACATCCTACATACGGACACATACTAAAGTACATGTTTGAAACGTATTACATTGATATGTACGAACCATATATGAATCAAGAGATGTTCATTGTCGTGTGATTCTTATATACACACTGTGCTTGTACCATCCACATTGGGTAAACTGTTACTCACCCCAGTAAGAACCGGCACACTCCGACTGAGAGCTATCACGGCGTAGGCTGTCATAGACATGTTCATCTCCAGACCGTCGGCATTTGTGAGGTTCGTCTGTAACGTGTCAGGTCTTATATGTGCCACAAGTATAAGACAAGAAAATACGGCGTGTGAAGCTGCTAATCGACAATATTAAGCTGTAAACGGAAAATAATCAAACTGGAGTTTCCCAGTCCATGGATATGATGCCATCTACTTGCAGTACGGCTACCAGCCCTACCAAGAACACAACAACCATACAGTTACAATATTCAAAACCTCGTTAAAACGATTAACTAATCATAAAGGCTATTAATACACATTATGTTTTTTTTTCTAGAAGCCCTTTAGGATGTATGCGATCCGTCTGAAGATATGACGCTCTGATCTAGACAAAACAGAGCGTCGATATGTGTGTGTGTGTGTTTGTGTGTGTGGGTGGGTGCGGCGTATGTGCGTGCCTGTGTGTGTCCCTTAGCAAACATTCTATAAAATTATATATACGTCTATAGAAATGTCAGATATATATAGAAATGTACAGATATCTATAGAAATATATACAATTGTCGTGACCACTTCACTTTTGTATATTCCATAAAGTAATCCGTAGAATTATTATATTTTGCTAAGGGGTGTGTGTGTGATCATGTATGTCTGTGTGCCTTTACACACAGGCATACACCTTTCCAATAGTTAGTTTCTACGTACGTGCATTTTGATGTCATAGACGTACGACGTGCGTGGAAATGCTCCGGTTGTGACGTTCTGTTGGGAGCACAGCCACAGTGCCAACTTGTTGATGATGTTCACGTCTATATACAGCACGTCCTCCCACTCGGGCTGAGTCGCCGCCAACGACAGGAACTCGATGGCCAACGTCGTCGTCCTGCAAACACACCCCGCGACGAATCACAAGATACCGAGTTGCTACTGGTGACTTTTTCCCGACTAAGCAAATAGCTCCTGGAAAAATACCAAGGAGATAATTGAAAGTACGTTTCCTCTCAATCGAAGCATTTTAGCAGATGGACGAAAACAGTGTCAAACTAGTAACTCATGCAATCGATCACACAGTTGCTTGCAGAATGCAACGTAAATTAGGGCATGGTTAAATAAAAGTTTACGTATCCTTATAGATATCAATTTGTACTCTAACGTAGTTTTTCTCCCGTGGGTCATTTCATTGGTAGTTTTGATATTTATTCTAAAATGTGTTTTCAATGAAATGTTCCGCCTTACTGACATATATTCCAGTTTCGAGTACACTTATATAACACATATTACATATTAAAAAAACATCAGAGTTCGTGTGAATAATGGACAGCAGTTCGTTGTCCTTACTTGAAGTGTTTTGAAACATCAAGGCACCATATCTGTTCACTCATGTTGAGAAACATAAAATGAGCGGTATGTATGTATATTTTTGAAGAAAGAACCCAGCAGCATTACTTAACTGAATAAACTACATGGCAGTACATCATGGCACGATTCTTACCAAGTATCCGTAGGACTTCGCCTACGTCGATTGGCAAAGCCGCCGTTCGGTTGAATAAACGCGTACACTGCTTGCATATCTGGAACAATGAAATTGACATTGTTATCAGAATCGTCCTGGGTCATTTACGTATCCGTGACAAGGAATAAACGACGATTCCGAGCGAATATGTTGCTAAGAGTGTCAAAACGACAAGGACACGTCAATGCAATTCAACACAATATTGTATACTTTGAACAACATATTAGTGTTGCAATTTCCTTGGCACATGGACAATATCATACGACGTGGTGTAACTTGGGAGTTGGCAGGAGTGACAAGGCGCAATATGTTGTGGGGATCTCTGCGTAAGCGATACGGAACGATTTTTAAGATGTAGGTCCGTCGAGCTATCTACATCAGACAGATAGCATTACTCGTTCAGCAATTTTTTTGCATTCCAACAAAAACAGCAATGTAAAATTTTTCTTGTTATTTTACATACTTGTATTTTACGTGTAAACAACGAGTAAAGCCATGGAACGATAATAATACTTATCATAGATGTAATTTGCGCCGTGTATGTGGGGGGACTGGTCAAAGTAAAAGCTAACGTAATTTTAATGTACATGCCAGCGCTACGAAGCGTGACAAAGGGATGGGGGTCTTCGACATGTCCACAAATAGTGTGACGCATTTTATGGATCACCCGTAAGACGAAATAACCCACCTTTGTTCAGCCCGTCTAGCACCTTTCCCATCAGCTTCGAGGAGAGCTGGTCGGTTGCCTTCAAGTAGGCCAGCCAGTACCAGTTGATGGCGAAGTTGAAGATGTAGTTCTCGCCGTCTCCGTGTGTGGCGCGCATCAGATGACGTATATCGAGCCGCGGTGTGGTGAATCCCGGACCGACGATATCCCCTGAACATGTCGATGTGTATTTAGATGCCAGTGTGAAGAGATTACTGGAGTAAGTCTACTATAGGGTTATGGAGATATGAAAACGCAGTGTTAACAGTACTATAAGTGTGGTATGAGAAAATGCACGCCACCGGAAGTCATTCTTCATAATTAGAAAGATATTTGTCGTTCTGGAGGATCTCCGGCGCATATAAGCGAAACCGGAGTTCAAATCTGAGCGAATGTCGACGTCAAAGGAGCAGACGAAGAAGAAAGTAAAGGTTATGCATAATATGTTGCATGGTAACTTGTAGCATAACGATGGCGTTTGTGCTCATCTACGGATTCGAATCGTGGACATTGTTAATGACACAAACATTCAAACATCTACCAGCGATACAGTGGCACATAAGACCATTCTGTGGCCGCCGGCGCACGGAAGAGCATACGAGGGCAGACCTACCTTTACCTTTATTGACTGTCTGAAGGAAGGTGTGTGGCTGGAACCTAAGGAATTGTTTACAGCTAAGAAGAGTATAGATATAGTTTTTTTTATATTGTATAAATCATACATACAAACATAATCAAACAAATTTAACAGTCGGTGATATAATAAACGATTCTGGGCTGACAGTGGGCCAATTAAGGCTGTCACCAGTTGGCTTAAATGATAATAATATAAAATAAGTAGGCCTATTTGTTAAGTGAACTGGTCGCTGTCAGTCCCACACATAGCTGTATAAACGGTGTTGCAATAATTTCACGTGTAGCATGTTGATAAAGTTTCTATAATAGACCAGATATGTAAAATGGAACAACAACAATACTAAATAGTAAATGTTCAATTAAATTGTACAGCAAACATTTGGAGATTCCAACTACCGACAATGACTAGAATATGATGACACATACGAACTGGTGTTTCGTAATAAATTAAGGTTCTGCTAACATGTATATCTACTTACAACAATTGCTTTTAGTGATAATACAACACTTTTTAGGTTGTTTTTGTTTTGAATGATAGTTGGAATTGTATTCCAGATCAACGGACCTTTACATAACAAACTGTTTGAAGATCTAACAGTAGAAGTGGTGAAAGAAAGTATACGCGAAGTTTGTGTAGATCCGTGAATGTGCATGTCACAGGCAAATATAAACATATCGGATAAATCATGTGGTAGTTCCCGTGAACATAATTATACGTGCATTTTCCAACTTCAATTTCATATATATATATATCTTGCAATTTTATTACATTTAGGCACATAACGAGGGGATGGGAATGTTCCCAGTAATTTCTTTTAAGTATGGAACGAACAATTATTTGCATAATAAATAATTTTATGAAATGGGGTTTGTATGTGGACCCCCACAAGATGATTCCGTATGTCAAGTAGGGGTAAACTAAACTATAACACATTGTTTTAAGGGCAGAAACAGAATATAGCGACAGTGATGATGTACGATTGGGGCTCTTGCTCCAATGCCGGTGACGTTGACATCGGTGTTGTTGTTGTTAGATCCCTACTGGTATCATTGCTGTTTGTTTGTTGTTGGTGTTGTTGTTGGTGTTGCTATTGTTGCTGCTGTTGCTGCCATATATATTTATTGCCATTGTTGTCGTTGCTGCTGTGTTATTATCGTTTGCTTTGCTATTGCTGTTTCGTCGTAGTCGTCGTCGTCGTCGTCGTGGTTGTTGTTATTGTTGTTTGTATTGTTGTTGTTGTTTGTGTTGTTGTTGTTGTTGTTGGTGGTGGTGGTAGTGGTGGTGGTGATGGTAGTGGTGGTAGTGGTGGTAGAGGTGGTAGAGGTGGTAGTGGTGGTAGTGGTGGTTGTGGTGATGGTGATTATGTTGTTGTTGTTGGTGGTGGTTGTGGTTGTGGTGGTGGTAGTGGTGGTGGTGATGATGTTGTTGTTGTTGGTGGTGGTGGTGGTTGTGTTGTTGTCGGTGGTGGTTGTGTTGTTGTTGTTGGTGGTGGTTGTGTTGTTGTTGGTGTTGGTGGTTGTGTTGTTGTTGTTGGTGGTGGTTGTGTTGTTGTTGTTGGTCCTGTTGTTGTTGTTGTTTGGTGGTGGTGGCGTTGGTGGTGGTGTTGTTGTTGTTGGGGTGGTTGTGGTGTTGATTGTGGTGGTAGTGATGGTGGTGATAACGTTGTTGTTGTTGTTGGTGTTGATTGTGTTGTTGTTGGTGGTGGTGGTTGTGTTGTTGTTGGTGGTGGTGCTGTTGTTGTTGGTGGTGGCTGTGTTGTTGTTGTTGTTGTTGGTGTTGGTAGCGTTGGTGTTGGTGGTGGTTGTGGTTGTGTTGGTGTTGTTGTTGTTGGTGGTGGTAGTGGTGGTGTTAATACGACTGTCAACAGAAGCAGGTACTGCTACGTAGCGCCGTGGTGCAGTGGCTAGAGCTTCGGACTTTCAACCGAGAGAACCCGGGTTCGAATCCTATGCGGCAGTGTCGAACCTTGGGCAAGTTCGTTCACTATACGTTGCTCCAGTTCACTCAGCTGTATGAATGAGTACCTGGCTATAGACAGTGGTGGATATTTGTGTACGAATAGTCTTCGCGCATTAATAGCAGCGTGGTTGGATGCTTCCCAGAGAAGTCGAGATGGTGTTCGATTGAACAGGTCTGCCAGGGAGTAAAGTGTAAAGCGCTTTGAGCAGTCCTGAGGACTGGATACTGCGCTATATAAGAACTTACCTTTACTTTTTTTAGACCTTCAGTTTGTCACTTACCGACGATTGTTAACGTTGCCTCGGGGGAGCCGGGTACGTATAAATGTCGTCTCTGTTCCGGGTAGACGAAACGTTCTGGCGTGACTATCTCGAAACTTGGAATAATTACGGATCCCTTGGAGACCAGGTCGATTAAATATGGCGTCTGGTACACGTTTGTTATGCCGTCATACTGTGAAACATATCAGAAATCTTACAAGCGAGGTTGTCTCCATTATTATAAAATGCAATAATACGTGTATTCAAGCACGAATGTTCGATTGTGAATCCATACGTAACACTTTTGTTTGAATGAGCGTCAGTTGGAGTTTAACTGGTTGAATTCTGCAGATCCATGGTGTGTGTGGGGGATGTATGTCACACCGTTTTGGACGTGGTTTTTGGCGAGCCTCAAGGGAGTGCAGTTTGATATTTTTTTTTTATCTCTATTGATGTGATGGATGATTGCTCATCCAATTGGTAAAATCCTATGTGTGTTACAATTTAAACTTACTCTAACTATAATTAAGTTTTATCATCGCAATTGAACAGTTGACTTATACGATTAAACAAACTTAAGTACACATAAATAACGTAAATTATGTGTTTATACCAGCATTAGTTATATCTTTGATATACTTGATGACAGAAATCCCATTGCACATATATGAGACATATGAATACGTAAAACTATAATTAGCAAATGAACGAGTTATTATTATATTATTATTGTCATGAAAATAGCACAAAATTGCAGGTGGAACTACTTTTGGTTGCTTCCAACTTCAGTCCGCTTCAGCGCCATTAATCCCTTTAGGAGGTCACATGACATGAGACAGGAAGTACTGAAAAATGGCTTCGCGCCTTATAAGATATACATAGATACACACTTACCCGAATGGTCACCGTTTTGGTCACCTGTTGCCGGTTCACTGACGACTCTGCGCACACGGTCACTTTCACCTTGCCCATATCGAGTATCACTATCGGAAAGTGAATGAATAGAGATTCTCCGGGGATAAGCTGGATCGACGTAAACATAAAGCGCGTCTATTAGATATGAATGCGCCGCCGTGTGTAGTAACAGAAGCATGACAATTGCGATAATTTGCAGCAGAAATTGTGTGAAAATATCTGTCTTTTCAATGTTTCCAACGTTGTCTTTCATACTTGCTATGATTCATAATAAATCTTTTTCAAGTGAACGTTCTTCATCTTGATATCTGGTGGCATGAAATAGTGCCATCATACATTTTGGTGTAATGTCCCATAATGCATTTTTGTTCTCGGAAATACGTCACACATGAAACCAGCTTCTCAAGTTAGCAGTATGTTTTGCTTCGTGGCATACATATTATATCATACGTATTTACCGTATACCACACATATTTTGAGTTGTATTTTTGGTGGCCGAATCCAAGTTTAACACTGAATTGTATTAAACAGAAGTCGTAATGAAATACGTATATCTTTTTGTTTATCACAGAAGTATAATATCGAATGACAAATGTATAGGAATCAATATAACATATTTTAAATCTAAATCAAATTCATAACAAACGCTGACTGATTTGGTATGGTGTAGCACATATTATACCTGATAAATAGTGGTACTCGATAGCGAAAGATAGCGGGTTTTTATGTAGGGACATACATATAGTCATACCTTCACCATAGTCTGCACATCTCCGTCTGCTGTTTTCGGGTTGTACGAGCGTACATATCCACCGTCTTGCACCCTGATGAACTTGTATTGTTTGGAGCCTTTCAGTGTCAGCGTTGCCTGCATAACACGCAACAGACAACACTGCCACTTGTGTGTATATAAGGTAATGGTAAGATAATGTTTGCACAAAAGAGAATTGCAAGGATTACTTAAAACATTCCCAAACAGTTGGTTTAGCCAATTGGGAAACAGGTTCAGTATTGTTCAGACTTATAGGGTTACCGTGGACATGTTTAGTGGTGTGCGCAGTCAGTTTAATAACTTATAATGCGTAACATTCTTAACATCGTATAAATAATTGACTTTAATTGTTATATTCGGTAACATGCGAAAATTAAAGTATCTTTTGAATGTAAATATAACAAAATAATTATTATACTTAGAAGCAAGTCATCTACGCCATCTTGTGGCCAAAGTCATAGACTTAACTGTTTGCACATATTTATTTTAGGTGACTCTTCTCCAAGTAGAGTAACTCCAAAAACAGGCGCCCATGCAAGGCTCCCTGCGTTGTGCTGAGACCAGGTCAGTGCATGTAGTGTCGTGCAAATACAAACAAAGATGTATGCAGGTGGATATATTTTAGCCATATCCGCGCTGCTTTTTATTTTTTATAACGGTTTGTAAGATGATTTCATTAATATTAAAAGAACATATTTTCACAAACGAGCTAGCACACCCTAGTGGCCGGATTTAGGACTTGGGATGTGGATGACCGGTCATCCTAGCTTAACAGTTCTCCCTCCTCCCTACCTACAGCAACAAATACTTCACACCACTTTTTAAATCTAGAACACAACTCTGCGTCGTATAACAATGTTATTTCAGACTATGCACCTTGCCACTAGTTTATCAGTTGTCATGCTTCCATATAGAGTTACAACATATTTTTCATCACCGGCATTTATATGTCCCCAAAACCATGGGGACCGTAACCCAAAACTGTTTTGTCGAGGCCCGCATAGGAATTATTTTGGGCAACTGTCCCGCCTGCCCTGCCCTAAATCCAGTGTAGTAAGTTGAAAACACTACCCATCGAAAACACTATAGTGTTTTGAGCCTACGCCCAAACACTACCGTAGTGTTTTCAGCGGGGCATTGTTTTCAGCGTCTTACACCGGCACTGCACTAAATAGATTTCAGTTTTCGTGAAATGAATCTGAACTGAGACAAACATAAATATCGAACTGAATGGGTACTTGCAATGTTAGAGTATCTGCAAATAGCCTAGTATCCGGTCGTGTTTATTTGGACACCATCAAACGTGACTTCTCTTAGAGCATATCGACAATATAGCAACAACCACCACTAACGCCACAGTCACAACTTCAGATTGATTCTTCCAAGAAATATACTACCACTACAACTCCTGCGAGAAAGGCAAACAACAATAGAAACTCCATTGTTATGTTGCAACAAACCCTGTTACCTTTCACCATTCAAATATTACTAAAGCTTCTTCCTCAATTAGTTAACCCGTTATGAATTGTCCGGATCATCTGAGAAAAAATACGACCGTGCATACGTAACAAACGAGAGACTTACACTCAAATTTATATATTCTATCCGCAGTCGGTTTAATAAAATGTGCGCACACTTGTTGCGCACATTTGTTTAACGTTAAATGGTTGAAAGAATTGCCGGTAGTTGTTGCATATTGTGACATAACAAACCCAATTGCCGGACCGATATTAAGCCGTTAGTCCACTGCATTTTTCAATCACCTAGTTTTTGAGATAGCGAGAAAAGTCGTCAACATCAACATAGAGATACGTGAATAATCCTATCGCACATTCACAGAGCAACCAGATTTTGAAAATCACTTGAATTGTTACTTGGGTAAGAACTAAATAAGTTAACAGCGTTTATGATAATTTTATGAGAAAAAAAGTATACAAAAGTTGCACAAACGAACTAGCATGTTGTAGTGGATAATAGGTAGGTTTGCTGGTTTAACAAAATATTTAAATGATGCGAGCAAAAATACAAATTTGAAGAGGCACCTTTAATACTCATAAATAACCGAAACCATCACATCGTCACGACTACCAACGTGTCATTATATACGTAATTTACTCGTTCTCAAGAGGTGATATGCCATGCTAAATCTTATATGTAGCCAATACAAATACACACATGACGTTAATGTAAATAAAAATAACTGTTTTAGAGTCGCAGTAATTCATAGACGAGTGTCCATTTGAAAATACCCTTCAATGCATTCAGACGCACAAGTCCTCAGACGCACAAGTCCTCAGACGCACAAGTCCTCAGACGCACAAGTCCTCAGACGCACATGATTCATCACAGTAATGATACACCCGAAGACGTGACCACCGCCATGTTCACATCGCGAAACCACACGATTTAGCAGGACAGGTACACATATAGATTATTGTATAATCATATTATATATGCGTAACACACGCACACACGCACACACGCACACACGCACACACGCACACACGCGTGCAACGCACGCTCGCACACACAATTATATTCTCACATCCTAAACGCCCAAATGTGCTTTAAATAAACCACAATTTGTAACTATAATTTGACAGCGTTCTTCCACTTAATTTGGAAGGAATGCCAAAAAATGCCCTCCTGAAGAAATACATAACTTAGTAGATCGCAAGGGGCTCTATGCGATTGCCTTCCTGTTATGCGTCAGAAGGCACTTCTGACACATAACGTTGACACATGCATGGGGAAGGTCTCTGTTTTATATGATTACCTCAACATGTGTTACACGCCCACTGCTTAGTTGGAGAAGACTTAGGCAATGCGTAATTTGATTGTTCGTAGAATTGGTGATAGTGGGGCGAATTTCGATAAAAAAGCAATAGCTGTATGGGTCCTTTCTGGGTTGCTAGGCAGATGGAACCCTGAAAGTGTGACACACACGCACACGCACACACACACGCACACGCACACGCACACACACACAAACACACACATGCACATATTACCGTTTAATCATAACGATGAATACAGTATTATAATTCGTTTATGCAATACAAACGATTATTTACTTACTTAACTTACTTTCGTACGGACTTAAATACTTAAATAAATACATACTGTACATCCCCACGCTAGCTCGATTATAGTTAAATGGTGACCACCAACAAACATTGATTATTAGGGGAGTGGTAGAATCACCTATCGGACCGATTTAAATGCACCCCTTAAACACAACCAAATGTTATATCATTTGAAAGCTTTACATCTCCCCCGTCCTAATGAGGCCTGTCTTAGAGCTGCCAAGTGGTGCAGTAAGCGTGAATCCAAGGTCAAACATGGTCACCGTCAAATGATGAATTTTCGGAATTGTGCGCTTCCGCAATCGTCTTAACATTCAATGGTCGCATATCTACTTTACTTAACTACAAGATGGCCAAGGCATGTTTTTGTAAAGCTTATTGTCTCCCCGTCAAAACAAAGTACTATAAAATTATAGAGGTGCAGCTAAGGTCGAACAAGGTCTCCGTGAATTGTTGAATATTCGATTGTTTTGCAATACCGCGAAAGTTATAAAGTTTCTGTTGTATGTTCCTGTAAGGAGTCAACGATGACAGGAAAGCAACTCCGTCGACAGGGAGCTTAAGCAGTGATTAAAAGGCCACTACTCTTGCGTCCGTGATCGTCGCTCCCACCTGTAAGTCAATGTTTCCATATTCACCGTCAGTTCCTCTGAACACAGTAAGATCTTTGTGACACGCTTCTTTGGGTCATCAGTGTCACGCGTCCACGCTTCGTCATTGGCGGATACCATCAGAGCAGTTGAACGAGGTCTCTTCCTCGTCGTCTTCCATATTGAAGAGGGGGGATCTTGAGTACTGTGACATTCGTAATCGTTCTGACCATGTGACGCAAAACGTATCTCTGGCTTGATTTCATCGGCAGGGCATAGATTGTGTGATCGTAGAAGGTTAGCCAATGTATAATTGCAGCGACAAATTCTATATAGCTGCCAATCGTTTCAGCCCTGATGATGTCCAGCATGATATTCATAGTTTCAACGTACATCAACCAGCTACTAACATTTGGATTTCTCCTTGTGATATTGAATTGTCTCGTTCCTCAAAACATCTGACAGTTGGTCGACTCTGTTGCGAGTAGAGTTCTAATCTGCGATTATTTATGAGTAAATTCAAAGTTTAACACCTGATAACACAGACAATGCATTTACAAATCATAAAATATTTGGTTTATGCAACGGTGTACAAAAGAAGATGCCAACTGATTAATAAATATATTTTGACACAAGTTTGAGTTTGCGACCTTCAAATAACCTTCAAAATCGAGGGTGGCATCCACATACCATACACCTATTTTCTTATCACTTGTGTGATGGATTTAGCAATAATCCCTGCCATTAACAAAAAATGCTGTTAAAAGTATAACATCACATGTTGGCTAACCTGCTATCTACGGAAAGGCATACTTGCAAAATTCATCTTTAGACGGTGACCTTGTTTAACCTGCACTTCACAGTTAGAGCACCACATAATACTCCATGCCATACCTCGTTTTGACGGGGATGCAATACGCTTTCAAAAGGTATGTAACATGACCTAGTGTATGTAGATAATGTAGCTACGCAATCATTGTAAATATAGAACATGTGTGGAGTGGAGTAGTTTTTAACATTCGTTGTTTGATGGTGACCTTGTTTAACCTTCATTCCACACCTACTACACCAGTTGATAGCTATCCGTCGTATCATGTATTTACGGAGAGACAGTTGGCTTTCCAACGGCATGCGATGTTGCCATGACTAGATAAGTAAAGTAGATATACGCAACCATTTATATTGTATGACGTTTGCGGGATGACACAATTTCGAACATTTATCACTTGACAATGACTCTGTTTGATCGTCGCTCCACACCTACTCCATCAACTGACAGCTCCATGTCATATCTCGGTTTGACGGGGAGAAATGGTCCTTTTATACAGTGTATGACTCGTACATATATATGAAGTAATTACAGGGATATTGTAACTTTCTTACTTCCGCAGTATTGCAAACAAATCGAATGTTCATCATTTCACGGTGAACTTGTCTGACCTTAGCTCCACTCGTACCATATCAGGTAACACATCCATTTCGTACGTCAGTTAGACGTGGAGTCAATAAGCTTTCCAAAAATATATTACTTGCCCGTCTTGTAATTAAGTCAAGTAGATATGCGACCATTGTCATTTTAAGACGATTGCGGAAGCGCACAATTTCGAAAACTCATCATTTGACCTTGTTTGATCTTGGATTCACGCTTACTACACCATTTGGCAGCTCCTCGACAGGCCTCGTTGGGTAGGGCAGATATAGTGCTTTCAAATGATAAAACATTTGGGTGTGTGTAGGAGGGGCATTTAAACTCCTAAAATAAAGCACTTTTGGGGGAATTGCCGCCAGCCTAGATAGCCAAGCCCTGGTAACCTTTCTCCATTTGTATAAGAATTTGTTTACAACTATTCGTGAATTCCCTTTACAACAAGGTCACCACAATTAAAAACACCGACCACACGTTGTACTTTGAGGCTAGTATGCAACTCAAAAGCTGCGCTAATATATAATCATGAGATCAGAGTGCTTTCTACTCAAAACAAGGCATGATACTCTCACGTGATCCCGGAGTTAGAAACAAAATTATGTCAACACTCAAGTGTTAATTGGAAACCGGTCGTGTCTGCTATATAAATTGAACACTGTGCAGCTATTGTTTATATATGTATATTACCTTACCTTAAATAATGTGGATTACCACGGTCATCTGCATAGGTATATCGGTCATTAACAGTTTCACGAACGCGAGTTTTTGTCGTTGGTAAGTACGTATTGCAACCCGTCTTTGAAAACAACTGTATTATTAAGAAATAATTGTTTGCACAAATAATTTTTTTTTTAGCACTTAGATCCGTTGTGATTGCCATCAATACTTTCTGCGCGAAGGTACGTTAGGTGTCGCACGACCTGACCAGTGCTACGTATATTTCGACGCTATTTTTAAAAGGAATAAATGCAAATACATTTCAAATCTAGATACAATGGACATATGTATCTGCATTGTCGTTAAAGTATTAGTTTTTGCGATTGCTCACTGATGTCTAAGAGGATCCAGTTCTCTGTTATCTCTGTTACCTCTATGTCGTTCTTCATATAATGTCATTGCGACACGAAACCACGAATTAACATCACTGGGTAATATGTTGCTTGTTTGGCTTGATTCTAGGAACACCGGTCACGGATATTTGGGTGTATCATAAAAGATGATGACGTCAGCTAAAACGGTGAGCCCCTCGATACGTGTTGTGATTTGATTATGTGCGTATGTGTATGTAGGCCTAATTGATATTAGGTAACTTCCCTTTGTAATTCCCGAATTCGAAAGTATGCAAAGGAAGACAGCAAATATCAATGTCTAACACTATCGGAAACCGATGTGATTTAATTTCAGTCACTTTTAGTTGATGTGAATATATGCTCGTTCTTCGTACGCAACAATCATATATGCCAGAAGCATACACGTGATAACACCACTGTATAACTATGCTCTCGAAACCAGCACCCTTATTAGTTGTAATCGGAAACTATACAATATGTTTAAACACATCGATGTATAGGAGCCTAATGATAATCAAAACATCTGCTAACCCCCACCGACCCATGAAAACAAAGTTATCTAATTACAAACATCTATGTTTTTGCGCTCACCTTACAGCACCATATCAACAACAACAACATAAAACACTGCGTCTCCACGTTTCAAGTATGTGTGAAAGCCTCGTAAAATATTGCAAAAGGCATTGCGACGGATTGGCCCACGATTGCAGAATGTCATGCAAGTTTGCTTTTGGTGGCATTCCGTCTTTGCTACTGCCATAAGATCGAATACAATATTTATTATAATAATTTACAATATAATATGTACGCACAAGTCCCACGCTATATGGATTTTGGTGTGATGTTGATAGGAATTCAATAAAACGACTATAAAAGTTTAAGGAATTAAATGATCATGCAAAAGTCTACTGAGGGCATATTTTTGTGACTGTATTTGAAATGTTGTATATTACAATGAAGGAAAGGGAACGACTTAAACGCCAAGTCTGTCTGTAAACCCGACCTCTGTCGAAGACGCACAAATACCACAACAATGTGCCTGATTAGTTGTTAGTTTAAATGCATGAGTCTTTGCGTCATAGTATATAAATGCAAATGGTAAATCGTATTACCTCTAATTCTATCGTAACTACTTCTGCGATATAACAATAGAACAACACGTCATGCTTTAAGGTATACCATTATCCCACATCTACGTGTTACACATAGTGGCATTTACGACTACGTATCTTTTCTACTTTGATGTGGACACAAGTGAACGAATCATAAAAAAAGAAAAGTTCGGAAACGATGCAACCAAATGTCGCCGCGAGTATGACCAATGTCAGACCAAAAGCCATAGTCTCAGTGAACACATCGACACGATATTGTAAATGTAAGAAACCGGAAGTAGACACACGTTGTAGTGGAACGAAGTATGCACATGTAGCATACCTCAATTGGTTGCGTCCAGTAGTTGAAAACGGCGATCTGCACCCCAAGTTGTTCGCCTTTAACCGCAGCTTTTGGGAGTTCAACTTTTATGAAGAACGGTCGAGCTGTATCAACCTGCTCGACGTGATTCAGATATAAACACATAATTACACAGAACAAAGGTAGTAGGTCCTAATAGAAATCGTGTGATAATTGTGTCACAACTTACAAAAATATGTCATTCATATACAGCTTATACATTGGTTTGACATTTTATATAATATTATACTTTTATAAACCAGCTACTTACACAACCAAGGCAAAGCCTTGCCAATCATTAAGATGTCCTATGCATTGCCCTGCCATGAATATATCATGTACCTGCTCAAAACCCGTTACCACACAGTGGTTCCTTGGTTTTCTTGTACAGCTAATATGGTTTATCGCACTTTATTAAAATAATCGTAATACATCTGGTAAATGATCCTGACCGTGAACTAAAATACGAAACTATTACAATGCTACGAAGCATTGTCCGTTAGAAGACATAGCATATACTCACTCTGACCGGGTACTCAGCAAACGCCAGCCCTCGTTCATGGTGAAGTGAAAATGCTCCAATCACCCATAGTAATGGTCGCATCGGCAAATTTATGCGGAAGTCTATACGACCGTAGGGCCTAGAGAAACGAAAACCAATCATAATTGTACGGCAACTTTAACATATTCCGTAAAGCTCTTATCGCGGCATAACTCACGCGGGTGTACACAAAGGTGTGGTCATTGTTCCGGTTATCGAATACAAATACGTATTCGTATTGTCAAGTTACGCTAACCATCTAAAGTGCCTTACACCTGCGCGTGGAGCAAGAGACCAAGGAAGCAGTTGTCACCACTACGGTATTTTGCATAATCTTTCCCGTGGTCATAAAATGTCTGCTGTCACTAATTACTAATGTTAAAAACACCACAACTCGATTTGTCGCCTGAAAAAGTAAATAAATCTAAATAACTATATTTGTTATTTCTCAAGTACATCACCAGTTGGTAGAAAGAGGCGAGTGGCCTCCACGTTTCAGAGGAGATGGACTTACAATGATCCAAAGTTAGCGTGATAATATATACATGCGTTAATGTGACGTCCCCTTATATCGCACACGTTTTGTAGAAGTGCGATGTTCGTGAAAACAGTTTCTAAAAACGGTTTATACTCTCAACCATTGAATCACTGCTCTCACGCGGTCGATTATGTGTGACACTTCAACTACTAAAAACAGCGTACTTTACAATATTCGCTGTTCTTCCGTAGCCTTACATTTATCCTAACCCACTGATAAAAACGTAACTTTTGGAGAGAAACAAATTAACCATCACCTGTTGCAAATGTTAAACCAAGTGTAAACTTTGCGAATTAAATCGGTTGCTACGGGAGAATAGACATTTAATATCCACATTGGTACTTCAAGACCAGTTTGTAAAAAAACGTGCAGGCTACGTTCGTGTGTTCACGTGACTCACCCTAATTATCACTCACTTTGTGTAGAAGCTCTTCCACGCCCACGTGCTGTCGTCGAGATGACTCTCCAGGCGCGCCAACGTCTTGTAGAGCGCAGGCCGGAACACGGCCTCTCTCTCGTCAGCACCTGTGAAGGGGGAGAGACAACTGACAGATAAGACAGTGGTGGAATACGCAACACGCTGGTTGTCTAGTGTCGAAACTAACGCGTTACGTGTACACAGTGGAGAATGTATCTTGGCAACAAGTTCGTCGTGTGACATAATGAGAAAGCCAAACTTAGAACACGCACTGCGACAAGAGCAGATGCCAGCGAGACAGATGGATGTCAGCGAATACAAATTATGGATATCTGGCACCATGGTTTGACAAGAACGTCACAGAGCTATATATAGAACACACGCACACCCGCACGCACCACACACGCGCGCGCGCACACCCACACACACTCATTCATTCACGCGCACGCACAAGCACACGTACACACACACGCACACACGCACACGCACACACACACGCACACGCACGCACACACACACACACACACAAACGAGGAGTTTGGAGGGCAAGTATCACCATTGCCTACAACTAAAAAAGACACGGTGCCTAAAAGAAGACGTGTACTCACACCCAAGTTCGTCCGCGCCATCCTCGCATTGCCGCACGCCGTCACACCGCTGCTCCAGCTGATAACACGTTCCGTCGTAACACGGCAAAGAACCACGGGTAAGGTTGCACTCTAGCGCAGCTGGAACGTACAAGAATCACGACGTATAGGCAAAGCAGTGTCAGATAATATAGCTACAACGCTGCCGTGCTAAATCAACTGGATGAATTATTTCTGATTGATGTAAAGAGCCAAGTGCATCACAAACCAAGATGCCTCTACAAATGGCATGTTTGACACGGGGATTTATGTCACACGGTGTTGCGCGGCATATACTGATAACCGTACGGTGTTTACATTCTTTTTCAGAACCCATACACTGTGATAATGTCTACACATATTTCGATGATGGCATTTATATCATGATATCACTACTTACCTGGCATCCTCCTCAGCTCGGCGTCCGTGAAGACGATTAAACCTGCAAACTGCATAGAAATTGACGATAATTATGTTAGCAACATCTGTATGGTGAACTCCTTTCATATTATGCGCTTTGCGATGGGCGATGCAACGTGCGATACAGTGCGTCTTGCTACGTGAGATGACCCTTCTCTTCCACCAAATTATACATATCTACTTATAACAGTTAAAATAATATAAAAACTTTTTAAATAGTGACATTTCATCGCAGTAAAGGTTTTCTTAATTTGTAGATCGTAACATCAATGTCACGTTAAATGTATAAATTCGATAATTTCTTGTATAACAATAATGTTGATCTATAAGCACAACACCATAGCTGACATAAGTTAAACATATTGTAGTGATATATGACAGAAGGTCGATTCTAGTTGGCATAAATTACACAGTGTGAGATATGACGTAGGGTCTATAACGTGCAGTCGAGTCAACACGTACAATATTGGAGAATGTCACATACCGTGAACGTGGTATTGGCATCGACGGCGTACGAAGGTGCTGGGTAGTGAACCTTCTCCTTGCGAGCCTCGTCGTACAACCACGTGTGACTGAAGCTGTTGTTGGTGTGATCGTCGTAACCGGACAAATCTTCCTCCACCTGGTGATAATGACGACGACGATAATGCAGTGATAACCCATTACACAAAAACAATTAAGAATTATTATGAAATGTAATAATCTCACAAAATTATGAGAAACACACAGGTTAGTGTGCAGACAGGTTTGTATGTATATTACACACTTACATGCATAAACACGCACGCACGCACGCGCACACACACACACACGGACGCACGCACGCACGCGTGCAAGCATGCACTCACTCATACACGCACAAACACACACACGCACGCACGTACATACGTACACACGTACACGCACACATGAACGCACGCACACACGCACATATACACAGTGACACACCACACATGCGCGAACGCGCATTCATGCATGCATACACGAACACAGACACACACGCGCGCGCACGCTCATACACACACACACACAAAGAAACAAACACACAAACACACTCACACACACCACACACACACGCACGCACGTGCGCGCAAACTAACTAACTTACGTCATACTCGCGGAAGAACTGGTTTGCTCCTGGTTCGTACATTTGATACTGTGTGGCGCTGAACGCGATGAAGCTGGCCGGATCGGCGAAAGCATTCACTTCGGCCGTATTCCCGCTGAAGTCTTTGCCTCGGTTTATGTTCAGTCTGACCTGTCCAAATAAGGTCAAATTATAGAGTGTGCGTGACAGTTTATGGACTATACTAGTATATAGTAGGTGTTCACCGTTCATCAATGGCCGATGCAGTGGCAAACAGCGAGCGAGCTAGTGCCGGACAAAAAGTGTTAACAGAGATAACGTCCACATGCTGCTGATAAGCCTCTCGTAGCTTTATCCACGACCCATTTTAGTCACGTTTTGCTTAATTGATATGGTGTTCTCCACGTGTCACCCCATACACAGTTACACAGTCGTGTTCTCACCCCGTCGTTTCGGATTCCCTTCACGACGAACGCGAGACTGTCGGCAAGTATTTCGCCTGTGTTCAGCACGCAGTATGCGACGATCTTTGCGTTCGGCACCATGTCGCGAGACAACGCCAGCGAGAAGGTTTTCTGTCGGAACTTCATGAAGACTGTGTTCGTGGTGATGATGTTGCCGCCCGTGACGACCTGCAGACACCCGGAAGTTTGTATCAATATACAGTGTATAACATAAAGAGCAGATAGGACTTGAACAATGGGGGAGTGGGGGGGGGGGGGGGGGGGCGCAGTCACCCATAATTTCTCTTGACGCTCACAAAAATCAAGCTGCTTCCCTTGAGCCCAAAACGAGGGATGTCTATACCTTAGAAACATTCTGTGCCCACTAAATTCATCCAACTAAATCCCATTGGCGCTCGTTCAAGCAAAATGGTGGGTCGTACACCCACACCCCCATGTCCAGCCGCCCCCACGTCCATAGGCCTCCACATCCCCACACTCCCATACCCCACATATGATATGCAGAAGACATTTGATGCTCGGCCACGTCACGAAGTTCCCAGTAGAGTGGACACCAGCTCGTTAAGGTAGAAGAGACGATCGAGAATGAACTGGAACCAAACCGTCGACCGAGACCTACAGCTGATAGATGGAGCGAAATCTAGTTGCTGACCGGTCTAAGTGGGGCATCGCATCTATAGACACGTGTGCCGCTAAATCGTTACGTATGCAACAATCTCGGCTTACCATGTAGTAGATCTGCGGCACGTAGATGGACGAGCGCACGGTGATGACGGCGTAGTTGTCGACGACTGGTTGGGCCGTCGACATACTCATGTAGATGTGTTCGTCTCTGCGGGTGAAGTGCTTCCAGGCCGTCATCTCCTCGTACTTCAAACTAACGCCTTCGTGGGCCGCCTACAGGAAGTGCAATAGCAATTAGTTATGTTTCCCAGAGAAGTCGAGATGGTGTTCGATTGAACAGGTCTGCCCAAAGTAAAGAGTAAAGCGCTTTGTGCAGTCCTGAGGACTGGATACTGCGCTATATAAGAACTTACCTTTACTTTTTATGCTCGTCAACGTGTGATGGTTGGCCAGAAAGAAACTATCGCTGATAACTATCGATAGTTACATTTACTATCAACAGTACTGCATTGCCACATCGACTATCGCGATGCATCGATAGTTCGATATATTGTTACATCCTATCGTTTATATTTAAAATCACCGTATCATTCAACGGTGTTTCAAGAATCCGACGTTGTCACTCTCCAAGTACACGTGTGCAGCTTGAAACAAGGTATCTAATACAGTATCAACATTAAAAGTAAGTGTTTTATGTTATACTAACGTTCACATTGTATGCAACGATAAATGCCACCGACCGATGGTAGGGAAACATCGTTTCACATTTGTTAACAATTGCTTGATGAAACTACACATATGTTACCTTCCTCCGGATTAACTGTGGACATTTGACAGAGTGACGATAAACATTCATGGTTGCCATGACTACACTGTCTTACCCGAATGGTTATCATCTCGTCGTCAGATTCCGGCGTGTACGAGTGCTTCACGATGCTATTATCCGGAACGATGTATTTCTTCTCCTGCCTGATACGAGTCTCTCCTGTCGTCTTTCGTACAAGCGTATGTACGACCACCTGACGGTAGCGGTTCGGCGTGTACTTGCTACCGTCGTGTCCGTACACGGCTATCTGCAGAGACAACGGTGGGATACTAGAATTCCCTAAGTTCGTGCATCTACACGCTTTTAACACATTCACTGCATATTCTTTCATATTTTAAACTAAACTATTTCCGCTGTGAGAATGTATATTCATCATGCGTAGTCTTCAGGGTCAAAGTATGGTAGATTTTTTTGTAGAGGGGGTGCGAGAAGGGCACGACGAAGTTATAGTAATAGAGACATTCTTCGGTTCTCCAATGTTTGTTTAAGCGGTTTTTTAATGAATTAACGTCTGTTGCCGTTACATTTCTGCTTGTAGATTATTCAGCAACTGTCCATCCCTTTGATGGGTGTATGTGCAAACTTAAGGTGAACAACAAATGCATGAATGAATATGCATGAAAGAACCGCTATACGCTGACTAAATATTATTGAAGCATCTTTCTTCAATGGTGTTCTTGTTAAGCCGATTCGCAATATTGATTCTTCGGAGACTCGACGTGTTGAAATTAAAAATATTCACCAGGCACGGACACACATCCAAAGCACACCTATCAAGAAATGTGATAATATGAATTTACTTGCTACTCGATGAATGGCTTCCATGGTATACACGTAGATGAATTAAGAACACTGCTCGACACGATGAACCGCGGTTATAAAAGAAATTACACGCAAGTCAAAATGACATAACTATTGTAAGTAATCGGCAGAATAGTGATAATGTCAAATATGTTTACGAATTATATCACCTGCACATATAAAGAAAACGGCAGTGGACCTAACACTGATCCTTGCAGTACACCAGTGTGCAGAGTCGTTTCGCTTGAAGTTGCGCTACCGACAACCACCACACTGTTCTTGCGA
Organism: Escarpia spicata; assembly: GCA_963995525.1. Taxonomy (NCBI): domain Eukaryota; kingdom Metazoa; phylum Annelida; class Polychaeta; order Sabellida; family Siboglinidae; genus Escarpia; species Escarpia spicata. The sequence continues at coordinate 34,499,469 of OZ023213.1, forward strand.
TCACGATCGCGATCGCGATGATACGACTCAACCTAGCGTAATGCAACTCCGGCGAAGCCATAACGATTGAGCATTGTGTATGGTTGACTGTATCAAACGCAGCGCTTCGGCCCATGTACTTACGAACACCTTGAGCGGGTTTCCGGGCTTGAAAACCCGTACTCGGCCGCCTAGGAAACGGACTTTCACGCCGCTGTCGATCACGTACGAGATGGCCCTCTCCGTCTTCAACTCGATGAAGTACCAGTCGACGACGGTGGCAGACACCACGAGCTGAGCACCCGTCAGACGCTCGACCTTCTGTCGCATCTCGGCCAGTGTAAACTGGAAGGGATATCGGCCCGTGAACTGAAACCAATGGTCATTGCTGATGTATGTATTAATGGCGTTTGAAGTAAAAAAAACGTTACTGAAATATAAATGGTTATGTGGAACAGACGCCAATTAAGAAGTACTGGAAATAACTTCAATTGGACCCATGATCTGGACAGGTTGATAATTATCTCCAGTTCTACGTGTTCATATAATAGCTCGTGTGTGTGTGTGTGTGTGTGTGTGTGTGTGTGTGTGTGTGTGTGTGTGTGTGTGTGTGTGTGTGTGTGTGTGTGTGTGTGTGTGTGTGTGTGTGTGTGTGTGTGTGTGTGTGTGTGTGTGTGTGTGTGTGTGTGTGCATGCGTGCTTACGTATTTGTGTGTGTGTGTTTGTGTGTGCGCGTGCATTCATGCGTACGTGCATGAGTGCATGCGTCCGATGTGCACGTGCGTACAATGGACGTCGTGTTTGTATGTGTATGTATTATGTATTTGCGTGTGTGTGTGTGTGTGTGTGCGTGCGTGCGTGCGTGCGTGCGTGCGTGCGTGCGTGCGTGCGTGCGTGCGTGCGTGCGTGCGTATGAGTGAGTGTGTTATGAAGCGCTTACAAATGTAAGGGGTCTATACGTATGGGTATGGGTATGGGTATGGGAACTGAAATGGCGGGTCTCGTCGAGACAGTATAACAACTGACATCACACAATTTTGAACAACAACAGAACAAAATGAACCGTGTTTTATGGCGAAAAAAGGTTTAAAGTATGCTACGACACCTAATTGAATTATGCATAACATGTCTGGGAACCACGAAGCTGTTAGCACTAGATGTTGTATCTGATAACAACATGACATGTAAGGGAACCCTGAACAGATATTCTGTCTGATAAGTGTGAACGCTATTCCAGTGCTAAACGGATTCTCGACACGCATGACTGATTCCCTACCTGGCTAATTTCCTTCTTTATGATCGGGTAGTCGTTTGTCATTCCCGTCGGTCGGATTTCTAGTTGGATTGTTGCGTTGCCGTGCACTGGTCGACCCGTTGTCTGACTGCAACGATACGAAGGCGTCGTTGAAATGAATCCGGAATATGCGAAACAAATACACGGCTAAATGATGTTTAAAGTTGGCAAACTCAAATTCGTAGCTCTTTATTGGACAGTGTTGCTCTGATGCGACATAGTACATACCAACATACTCTCTGTGCCTGGTCTATATGCCCTATTTGAGAAATAATCAGTGGTGGCATACCAAGTTAATGTATAAGACTTTTTTCATATTTTTTTCTGAAATTGTTTGTTGAAAACAATATTGTAACGAAGGTGATGAAGAAGTGTTTTTTATGTTCAAAAAGTCCACCCAATAAAGGACTAAGCGATTTTGTTTTCATATTAAATATGTTTTGTTGATTTTACACTTTTAGCACAATAATTTGCTTCGGTGAAATTGCAATTTGTTAAATTCTAATTTTGGTTGCTATCGCACTTTTAAAAATGAGAGTAAACTTCATTTGAAATGTCTGAGGATGCAACATTACCATCTGCACTGCACCAATTATAACATGACTATTATCATCGCTGTGTGGTAATTACTTAATAAATAATTAATAAATAACTTACAGTATGCATTCGTGTATGCCAATGTCACCTACTTGGCAATGATAACGCCGGCGAGTGCATATTCGTTGTCCAACACGTAAGCTGGCATAGTCACATTTATGTCAGTTTTAGTTCTGTCTGTCAAGAAAGAAAACGTGATGCAGGCTTAACATACATACATGACAAAGACCATCATGACAACTAACTTACACTATAATAACTAACTGATAATGAGGTGTATTAATTATCAGAAGAGTTTTTTGGCAAAAAAACATGTAATATGATAATGAAACATTGACGTCATATCATCACAAATTAGTGTTAGTTTGCGACGTTGAAATAACATATTATTACAACCATTCCCATAATTTACGTGTTTCCAATATAGCCAGTCTTATACATTAACAATTTTTGATAAATGAAAAAACAACACTTACAATAATTTTCTGTTTTGAAGCGGTGTGCCTTGTATGTGTAGCCCTGAAATGAACAGAGTATTTCCATGAACTATGTTAACAAACAGGGTTTAGACGGTCTAGTTTTAATTAGGGAGCAGGTAGATCCAGCGGATGGAGTGTAGCAGGTCAGCCTAGTGCACCTTACACAACGAGTTGTTACGCAATGTGCGGTGGCTTGGAATAGACTCGGCATCGCCTGCAGTGACTGGAAGACGGCGGCAGTAAAAAAAAGGTGGAGCTCGGCGTTAGCAGTAGGCAGTGGGGAGTGCGTGGCTAGCAAAGCGAAGTAGAGTCGCCGCAGCCAGGATGTATTAGTTGAATAAAACGTGTCGTTGCCAAACTGCGAGTGGAGTGGCCCATCCAAGTGTTGTGTTGTGGCATTACTAATTCGAAGGATATGTTTTCATTAAGGACATGTTCTTACACATTTCATCTTTCAAATAATTGCAAACCATCCGACTAGCTGATTAGTTCTCTCACTGCCTTCTGACTGCGTGCCTTCACCAGGCCTTCACAGCGCACTGTTTCCCAATATTTCCCTGTCCATCCGTCCGTCCATCTTTCCCTCCCCTTCCCTCCCTACCTCTTCCCCTTACTTCCTCCCTACCTTCCTTCCCCTCCCGCCTTCCTCTTTCCCTCCCCACCCACCTCACTCACTCACTCACTCACTCACTCACTCACTCACTCACTCACTCACTCACTCACTCACTCACTCACTCACTCACTCACTCACTCACTCACTCACTCACTCACTCACTCACTCACTCACTCACTCACTCACTCACTCACTCACTCACTCACTCACTCACTCACTCACTCACTCACTCACTCACTCACTCACTCACTCACTCACTCACTCACTCACTCACTCACTCACTCACTCACTCACTCACTCACTCACTCACTCACTCACTCACTCACTCACTCACTCACTCACTCACTCACCCACCCACCCACCCACCCACTCACTCACTCACTCACTCACTTGTGTATCGTCTTACAAATTAGTTACATGATGATGACTTACCCATCCTTCCACGACGATTGACCACCAGCCGTGCTTGCAGGGATGCTCTGTACCAAAACTGCCTTCATAGTAGCCTACAGAAACCACCGGATAAGAATTTAAAAGATTATGTTTCACGCGTTAATGACGGGTCACAATATTACCATTTAATTTACTCTCAAGTTTTTACACATGTCAATGTTGACAAAACGTACTCTTTGCCCTTTCGAAATGTATCTATAATAGAGCTAATGTAGCGTGGCTAGTTGTTTGGGGAGCGCTTTTCGACCTGCGATTGCAAGCTCCCAAGGAAACCCACTGCGCCTCTCGAGACGTCCAAGTACACCGCCTATAGGTTCCCAAGAACACCTCCAACAGAACCCTCTTGAGGTCTTGAATTGCACCACGAGACATCCCGCTGCACCACCATAGAGGCTGCCAAAACTCCAACTGCACCCTTTGAGACGTCGAGCTGAACTTTTTTTACCTCAACGGCGGTGTGCGTGTGCGTATAAGCGAGTGCGTGTGAGCGCGCGCGCACGTGTGTGTGAGAAAGAGAGTGTGTGCGTGTGCGTGTGTGTGTGTGTGTGTATGTGCGTGCGTGCGTGCGTACGTGTGTGTGTATGTGTGAGTGGGTAGTAGTTTGCAACTTGGGCTCTAAACTATCAGCGATTAATCTACGACCCTACGGAAACAAGTCACGCCTTTATTTTATTCAAAATCCCATGCTGGGTAAAGGTTTATAACCAGTTTTAGGGTTCGTAGCGAGCGCAAGTCGAATGTTCATAACGTACGCGTATTTTCTGCGATTGCTCCATGTAGAACGTGACCACAAGCTTCCATTGACCTGTTTAGAGATCGCCAATTTACACTATTGCGCATGTGCGCACATGGAATGGAGGGGTAGCTTACGTCCCAAGTGTAAACAGAAGAATATTATAGCAAGTATTATTTTTTGCATTGTGATTGAACTGCCGATTTATGTTATGTATTTATTTGTTACATGTGCTATCAGACTCAGTTTGACCTCACGAATCCCAGTTGTTCTTATCACTGTTTAGTTGAACTGAATTTCGCCCTAAGCAGATGAACGCAATTTCACCGAAGATACTTTGCGTAGAGTCGAAATGAACCGATCTCCGACCAGTTCAATGGCGTGTCAGTGACGACAAAACAAATGCATGACTCACCGTGACTGATCTGCTGGGACAGCCACCTCCGCACAATTTGTCCAGCACCGTCCTAAAGACAAAACAAATACGTGCGAACTTACGTGTGTCACCGAACCAGACATTACTCCAGAACGATTGTCTCAACAGTCCCTCTGTAATCATCGTCAAAACTCGTTTGTTCTGGTTTCAGCCCATATACGCAATATAGGATCACCCATGTTGTGCAATTTCTAGAATGTCACTTGATTAGTAATGCCAACTTATATCACAAATTCAAAGTCTTGCAACATTATTAACATTAAATAATAATTTATCAAGCGTAATTTCCAAAGGCTGTAAAATACCTAATTTCATGCTACGTTTGTGCCTTTCAATTGGTTTAGTGTCCAACTTAGTAGGTTTTGTCAGCGGTGTATAATGCAAAAAAAAACGAGCGGCTAAATTGGCTTTATTCGACGTGCAATGTAGAATGCACTATTCACTTCGCCCTGCAAACCCGTTGTGTACGTAACACTTTACCTTGATGAATATGTGGATTGATCCCGACATCACCGGAAGTAAATTCGGATGAAGGGCGACAACGCGAAAATATACTGAAACATACATTTGAAACCTCTGTCAAAAATGGATTCTTTCCAAATACAACGACCGTTGCAAAAGTTGTCTATACCGAACTAATTACAATAATTTCATGTCGTTGAAATTGTGAAACACGTTTTGCTGGCTCCTGGCATTGTTAGTTCAAGTCACTCTTGTTGCAGGTGAGCCGAGACTAATCATATGCCTATTCAAACTATATTGCGTTTGAATCAGTAATATATTGATCTTAAAACTTACAATAGTAATGAAGGAAGTACTTTTCCGTGTGACTAAATTCACACAACTAAAATGTGTGCTGACCGTTCTAGTGTAATTAAAATGCTATACTACATCTACTTGATACACATTTTTAGTAATATTCTACGTAGCGTAATTCTTCGTTACTGAGTCATTCTCCAAAAGGTTTACCTTTTCGAAGTAGATAACCTAACCCTAACTTTAACCCTAACCCTACACGCAGAACACTCACTTGTTTTTCTTTTGTAGTATATACGTTTGTCGGTAGAAATGAAAACAGACACCCGTTTGGGATTGAACATGAGCAGCGTCTCGTTCTGAAAGATGAAGCTGCCATAGCCGCCGTTTGACGAACCGTCGATATGAAGTGTGTAGTTGCCGGCCACTGCATTCCCAGGCATCTGAATTAGAAAAGAAACAAAACTATCCCACCAAATTCCACTCCTCTGTGTCAACAATGGTCAGTAGATGTCGCCACTGTGACTGCAATGTTCCGCCGTTAAAGTAATAGTACGTTCTTATAATAGAGCTGTATCCGGTCCTTGGGCTGTCCAAAGCGCTTCACACTTTACTCCATGGCACATCTATTCAACCGAACACCATCTCGACTTCTCTTGAAAGTATTCAGCTACGCTATAATTAATGGACGAAAGATGTTCGTATATATACATTCACCACTGTCTATAGCCAGATACTCATTATTACAGCTAAGTGAACTGGAGCAACGTAGAGTGAACGAACTTGCCGAAGGTTCGACACGGCAGCACAGGATAGGAACCCGGATTCTCTCTGTTGAGAGTCCAAAGCTTTAGTCTCTGCGCCACTGCGCTCCGTGCAGATTCCGCCACGACCCGTCATTTGGTCCAGTAAAGAACAGCTTTGCATGTCATTGATTTCAAGCGACTTCTTTGGGATTACTTCACATGTGCGATTGTAAGAGCAAGTTAATTTACATGTATATTTTGTGAAATACTAGAGGCTGCCCGAAAAAACCGCGGTTTCTTTAACGTGACACACGTACATTTTTACTCATATATGTCTAGCAGTAGGCCTGTCGACGAAAATACGGGAAGCAATTGTGTTCACGCATTATATTTAACCAATGAAGCATGCAGACAACGACGAAATTAGCGAACAATATTTTTGGCAAAAAATTGTATCGCACTAAGATTTGTGTCTGTTTGAGCGCCAAATAATACAGCAAGTAATACATGAGCACTAAATGATACAGTTGTGATTTGTGATACACTCCAGAGTCTAAAAAATGATACTATAACAAGAATGTTTTATAAGGAGGGCATAGAAACGGACTTTCTCCTTTTTATAAATGCGTCACCTAGACCGATAATTTTGGTGGCAAAATATGGGTTTTTGTAAGTGGCTGACCTTCATTTGTACGAGTCTGGACGATCCGCTGGTGAAACTGGAAACAGTGGTCGCGTACTCGACGCCATCTTTACTGACTGCCGCCCTCACCGTCAGATGGGGCGCGTTCAGCACGAATGTGGTCACGTGGATCTGCACAACCATATCCGGTCTAACTCTGCGGGGAGCCACGATGACGTAGGATCTGCAATAGGGATATATATTGGTAGATTAAGTTTGTATGTTGTAGAGCTAAACATCACTCACTGTTGTTACGTTGAAATGCATGGTAATCTAGATCGGGGGGGACCTACCCTTACATGTGGGTAGGGATGTGCAACCGAAGGTCACATGCCCCTGTCCTTGATAAGGGCATCCAATATCAAAATGTATACCCTTGACTTGATCTAGGGACAAATTTAAGAAAGACACAATTTAAAAAATAATGCCCCGAATAGTTGCCGACATATACCGAAATTTACGCGATATGTAATCGTGAATGCTGCGATAAAAAGCTAGCCGTGTTCTAGGGAGAGTTCCTCGAAATGGTACCCTTGTCTAGGGAACTTCTGTATCATGTTGGCCCTTGTTCTAGGGAGAACATGTGAAAAACAGACCCTTGATTTAGGGAGCCTCGGTAAAAAAACTACCCTTGAAGTCGGCACATTCACAGTACTGCTAGTATAGTACACCCCTCGGGATCTAGATACATCAATATAATTAATACGTATCAAGTAAGAAGATATGCAAAGGTGGTTGAATTTTACGACATGTCCACACACTGCTGTTGACGAAAGAAAAACAGACAGAGAATGAAGAAATTACAATATAATGATATAGAATAGGCAAAGAACAATATAAATGGACCATAGAAGAAATGTCAAAAGGGGAGTCGAAAGAGGGATTATTTGGTAATGTTAACGATGTAACGGTGATTTCGTTTCTCCAGTTTTAGCTACAACGTTTGCGTTAGTGGTGTAAGTATGTAGTTTTAGAGGTGACATAGTTTGCATTAGTAGGGTCAGTAGGTTTACGGATGGCTTGTGTACGTAGGGTGACTCGTTTAGTTATAATGGTGTTTGCGTTAGTGGTATAAGTAGTTTTATTGTGATGATAGAATCTGCGTTAGTGGTGTTCTCATGTTGAATGGTGGTATTGTTTTGTTATTCATACCGGGTGTTGTTATCTGTGCTGATGTTTGTATTAGCGGTGACATTGTTTTAATGATGATCGTGTTTGTGTCAGTGTGTCATTGTTTTAATGATGATCGTGTTTGTGTCAGTGTGTCATTGTTTTAATGATGATCGTGTTTGTGTCAGTGTGACATTGTTTTAATGATGATCGTGTTTGTGTCAGTGTGACATTGTTTTAATGATGATCGTGTTTGTGTCAGTGTGACATTGTTTTAATGATGATCGTGTTTGTGTCAGTGTGTCATTGTTTTAATGATGATCGTGTTTGTGTCAGTGTGTCATTGTTTTAATGATGATCGTGTTTGTGTCAGTGTGACATTGTTTTAATGATGATCGTGTTTGTGTCAGTGTGACATTGTTTTAATGATGATCGTGTTTGTGTCAGTGTGACATTGTTTTAATGATGATCGTGTTTGTGTCAGTGTGACATTGTTTTAATGATGATCGTGTTTGTGTCAGTGTGACATTGTTTTAATGATGATCGTGTTTGTGTCAGTGTGACATTGTTTTAATGATGATCGTGTTTGTGTCAGTGTGTCATTGTTTTACTAATAGCAGCGTGTCTGTTGGTGACAGTTGTAATTGTAGCATTGGTGTCGGTGATAGTTATGATCGTAGAGCTATGTTTCTGTTTATGGTGACCATGCTAGTATTTGCGGCTAGGGGCGGGTTTTTTAAGCATTTATGACGGTAGGAGCGTTATGTGGGGCGGTTGTGATGATAGCAGATTGTTTAGGGTTATTACGATAGTAGCCGCAATTAATAACAAAACACCCTCAGTTATATTGAAAGAAGTGCTCAATAGCCTGCAGTAATCCGTGTAATCTGATACCCTTGCTAGGACCACGGGGTAAACGTTAGCTTTATTTAGTTTCCCAGCTCGTTATCGTGAGCAGACGAAGGTCATAGATGAGACGGGTCTTTCAGTAGGAGGATTGTTATACTAGGTGTATTGTTCAGACGTCTTTCTTATGGTTGTAAAGACACTAGACGACCGCACATGAACTACACAATTCCGCTTAATTTTTTCTTCTAGGTCATTCTTTTTTCCTTGCTCCCTTGCTCCCTTGAGATCACCTCAATTTGGTAGCTTATTAATAGTCTCCCCCAGTCTTCTGTAACAGTCTTCCAATCTTGGCCGTTCGCACTCGCCCTTCCAAGGTCTTGTTTCGAACTGTCTTTCCATCTCAGCTTTGGTCTTCCTCTTCTGTGATCCTCTTCTGTTTTCTATTAAGGTAAGATTTGAATAATGTATCAAATTTTTAAAATCAAGTTGCAAGTCGTGAAAAATGGCCGATTCGAAGGCGACTAGAGTGGGCCCTGCAAATCTTGTTAAAACGATTACCAAAAAAACGATATCAAACCATCTCTCTTGCAGAGCCTTTTCGTGTTATTTATTTGAATACATTTTCCACTACAGTATGTTTTTATATGAAGACCAACTTTCAACAAGCTCACACGCAACGTGGGCAATATACGTACTGGTGCTGTGACTCAGCATGGGTAACACAACGTATCTTTCTTTCATTGGAAGCTTAACTGATAGGCGATGAAAAAACGTCAGACGTTTTGTCTGTAGGAAGTTCTCCGCGGTTCATTTCACTTAGGAGCGGTAAAGAAAGGCCGTATATTTGTTTTCTTCAGAAGGTCAGACGGCTAGAAGGGGATCATAATACGTAGGTTGGACTTACTAGGTCAATGTCAACTCGCATTAGGTCAATGTTAGCTTCACGCGAAAGGGTGCTGCTACATGTGAATAGGTGTAGTTAGTCCATCAGTCGTGACGAATCGAACACTAGTTTTATTGTAAAGACTACACAATCATTTGTATTGCATAAACTTATAATATTGTATTCATCGTTATGATTAAACGATAATATGTGTGTGTGTGTGCGTGCGTGCGTCCGCGTGTGCGCGTGTGCGCGTGTGCGAGTGTTGTGTGTGTATGTGTGCATGTGCGCATGTGCGTGTGTGTGCGTGCGTGCGTGTGTGTGTGCATGTATGTGCGTGTTTTGTGTGTGTGTGCGCGCGCGCAAATGTGATGCGTGTGCGCGCGCGCTTCTGTAACATGTTATGGCAGTTCGTTTTCAATCCTTACTGCGATATTATCCAATTACCCCGTGCATGTAGATCGCCCTTGTGGTGGCGAGCACATATACAGTAGTTGATGGATGTGCAGGCGGTTGTTTTTGTGAAACGGTAAATAATGGTATGCTCGATATATTATTACTGTGTAGAAGCCGTTCTATTCGTTAAGATTTACTGACAAGGCGGTCACAACGAAACACTTACGGTCGGTGGCCGAGACGACCGCTCTGACCCAAAGCATCCTGCCCGCTCGTGAATGGGAACTTTGCGACGACCAGGCCAACGATGATGAATAAGATCATATCTCACCGGACACCTGAAACAAAACGTGATAGTTCAGTTCTTGCAGATATTTACGTAAGGCTCTACAAACGTCGAGGAAAAACAATTGCTGCGAATTGTAAGGCGCTATTAACACTTTAAAGAACCATAATGTTAATATCAACGTGGAGGAATATAAAAAGAACACGTTTTATGAGGGTAATATCTGAATCACGCGTGTCCAACGTAAAAGCAAGTCAACACACATTTATGTGACAATGTTAATTATATTACATAATATGTGTTGTCTTTTTATTGTTAATACAATTCACTTACACACGAGCAAAGACACATCGAGCAAAACTAAATAAAAGACACGTTCACCAAGAGAGCACACTTTGTAACGAGTTCATGATATTAGTGTCTGCGTCACACAACAGTTAAGCCCACGCGCACACACACATATAGAAAGACGGACAAACTGATAGACACAGAGACAGAGCGAGCGAGACGGGTCGAGCAAATGTCAACGCCGTAGCTGCTGCCCCTGCTGTAATGTGAACTATAAATAGCATTACTTCTAACCCCGCTACACCTACAATATTGTAATCGTCGTATCAAAATGCGAAATTCACATATTTGAGAAGCCCTTGCAATCATGTTCAGGTATTCACCCTACTTCGTTCAGGTAAGCCCAAGAACATGACTAACAAAGAACTGACATTAATAAACACGGAAGATCAGATTCGACCTACACGTAGGCTTTATTGTAGTGTCAGTTCATACATCTCCGCCGTTCTATTTTCTCCCTCTCTCTCCTATCTCATACATATATATATATATATATATATATATATATATATATATAAATCCACACAACAATCCAACACCACATAGTCACACCTTAAGGCCTACTGAACAGACAATGTCTTACACATTGGCAAGTGAAAGATTTACTTCCTAATCTGTGCTCACCCGTTCCTGGCATATCTGCACCTTATGAATTTATTGAATACTCGGTAATTACCAACAGAGAAATATTATCTGTGTCCAGACACAGTCGTGTTCCATACACTGTCAGATAATGATTTGTGTAACGACTAAGACCATCCCGCCAGGAAAACAGAAGTAATTTTAAACATCCTACAGCCAGCTATCTGTAACTGTAGCTGCCTTCATCCGCTGTGTTAGTGGTATAAGTAGTTTGATTGTGATGATAGAATCTGCGTTAGTGGTGTTCTCAGGTTGAATGGTGGTATTGTTTTATTATTCATACCGGGTGTTGTTATCTGTGCTGATGTTTGTATTAGCGGTGACATTGTTTTAATGATGATCGTGTTTGTGTCAGTGTGTCATTGTTTTAATGATGATCGTGTTTGTGTCAGTGTGACATTGTTTTAATGATGATCGTGTTTGTGTCAGTGTGACATTGTTTTAATGATGATCGTGTTTGTGTCAGTGTGACATTGTTTTAATGATGATCGTGTTTGTGTCAGTGTGACATTGTTTTAATGATGATCGTGTTTGTGTCAGTGTGACATTGTTTTAATGATGATCGTGTTTGTGTCAGTGTGACATTGTTTTAATGATGATCGTGTTTGTGTCAGTGTGTCATTGTTTTACTAATAGCAGCGTGTCTGTTGGTGACAGTTGTAATTGTAGCATTGGTGTCGGTGATAGTTATGATCGTAGAGCTATGTTTCTGTTTATGGTGACCATGCTAGTATTTGCGGCTAGGGGCGGGTTTTTTAAGCATTTATGACGGTAGGAGCGTTATGTGGGGCGGTTGTGATGATAGCAGATTGTTTAGGGTTATTACGATAGTAGCCGCAATTAATAACAAAACACCCTCAGTTATATTGAAAGAAGTGCTCAATAGCCTGCAGTAATCCGTGTAATCTGATACCCTTGCTAGGACCACGGGGTAAACGTTAGCTTTATTTAGTTTCCCAGCTCGTTATCGTGAGCAGACGTCAAGTACTAACAAGCACAGGTTCGGATGAACTGCTACAAGAGCGTAGTTTATTGTTGCCTATAACAATTCATGCAGGATATTGAACATTCTGCCTATGAGATGTAACGTTAGCCACATGTTTGCTACTGCTAAGTTCAACTAATGTACATGTATAATTAGAATGGCTATTTTGCGTAAGACTAGGATTGGTGTCTCTGAATCCGATTATTCAGAGCATTGTAACTAGCGACATGTACTGTACGTCGACATTGCGACATCAGTAGGTCCTGGCTTTGTATATTTTGTGGTGGGTGATCGGGCGGGTGAGTGGTGAGTGAGTGAGTGAGTGAGTGAGTGGGTCGGTCGGTCGGTCGGTCGGTCGGTCGGTCGGTCGGTCGGTCGGTCGGTCGGTCGGTCGGTCGGTCGGTCGGTTTTGGGCATGCAGGTGTATAACATATTCCGCAACAAACATGGAAAATTACCGTTTGAACGTTCAATGGGAACGTGGAAGGATAACATCAAACATTGAACCCGACTTGTGAAACAGACGTTCCTCCCACCATAGAAAGCCATGTTATCTACCCAGCAATAGCATCACGTGTATGACGTTATCACGCACCGTCGATTGAACGAGGCAAGTCACGCAAGGCTGTTTGTACTGCGTAATAGGGTGCCAAGTACACTTGACGAATAGTCTGGCCTGACGACATATGCCTGGCTGCGCACATAATAGCAACATTGTCAATTGTTCATTCGCTGTGAACGTAAGTATGGTGCTTTCGACGTAGTCGCCGCTTTAACTCCTGTTGACTTTTCATATTTGAGACCATCCGGCAAACGGTCCAGAACGGCGCTTTTTTATTTGACAAACACGTTCGCAAGCACGAAAACATATACACACAAACAAGCAAGCAAGCAAACAAACAAACACACAAACACATGCACACAGACACAGACACACACAGGCACATGCACACACATACACACACATTCATACTCACACATACACACACACACACACACACACACACACACACACACACACACACACACACACACACACACACACACACACACACACACACACACACACACACACACACACACACACACACACACACACACACACACACATCATCCAGTCGCCGACTTCGCCTTTTCACTTACAAATTTGGTTAGCGCTGTGATAGCAATGCCATCTGCGCTGTGATTGGTTGCTAACAAGTAAACAAGCGCACGCTGTTGCGAGCGAACCGCGCAGACTGACCTATATTAAAATATGATTTGCTGTTTTAAAATATTATTTGCCGTGTATAAGCGATCGTGGGTGTATAAATTCAGTCTTGACTGCGAATCGTAACAGTACTAATACATTCAAAACTGGTTAGTCGAAATACACAGTCACTTGAATCTAGATGGAAAATTAGTTTTAGAACGAGAGGGCTGACAGACGAAAAAGGGACATTGTTTCGACGATGATAAACTACATGGCTATAGTCTAAATAAAGTATATTTTACCTTGCACGGAAAGGGAGATCATTATTATGATGACATTTATTAAAATAAGCATTTATTTACATCCTTATTACATAAATTAAATTTTCATGATTTACCCATGTGTCTTTTGAAGTTAAAGGCAAATGCATGTAGATTATAGCCTTTTAATCATTGCTATGCACATGAATAAAACATGAACGATTTACAATTTATTGAATGAGTTAATATATACAGTAGGTTTCACCATCCAGTAACCCACACAAGGTCACAAGGCATCAAATATAACATATTATACACTTGTTTCATGTTCTTATCAAAATACAAAAAGGTTATTCTGCCTACATGCAGACCTACCACCAAGTAAGGCAACAGATCACACTAAAAACATTATTCACTCATCTATTGTTTGGAATAAAAAATTAATCGATAAAACATACTTGACTCCACATGTACCTAAATTTCAAGTAATACAAAGGTACAAAGTATACAACAAGTGAAAATATACTACAAGTCTAACCAAGACAGTCACCGTGTAAAATATAACACATTATTGATATTCATAGTATCTGAATTCATACTTTTGAGATATTAATTAGTTAGCATCATTATTAAGAATACCCAGTAACATTACACTTCTGGTTACCTATTCTGTTTTCCAGTCTTAAATTTCCTATATTTGTTTGTGCACCTAATAATAAAAATACGAAGAAAGGCACCGAAATGTAATGTAATGGATTGATTTTGCTCAATGTCGATTAACATGAAACAGGGACATGTGGACTATACCATAACATGACTTTCATTGGTAAGTTACATAATGCAAGGTCAGGCAATGCCATTATGTGAAAACAAAGAAAATGCTCCTGTAGGGTCTTAAGTAACAGGCATGGTTACATAAGGCAGACGTTTGGAGAGCCGCTGGTACACCAAACTGGAAAAACACACGAAAACAAGCCTGAGATTCCACAAAGGTTCCATACCCACATTTTATCAATGAGGCGCCGATGCACTGCAGTGATCAACACAGACGGAGGACTCACCCGTTATTAATCTTGTGACGTTCAAGTTTGCCGCTGAAACTTTGACCCTAAAGACTAGGCATAAACGTTAATGCCATCGTGTTATTGTTACGTGGAAATAATGGCATACATGTTACACTTAAATAACACTTTTGTGTGGACAGATTAAACCACGTTTTAACAATATAATGAAATGTATATCACGCACAGTTTCTTTTTGTGGCTAGTATAGTAATACAAAATAGGCAGTGATTATCAACCTGGACATCACGAAGCACACATCCTTGTTTATTACATAAGACATACTTGCGTAGCTTCTAGAATGATAGTAGGCTGTTATAATAGCAGATGGTTTCTTTTACCAGAGATGACCCACATTGTTGTAGCTAATCCATTAAATTAACATACAGGATTACTTGAACCTATACATGCTAGTAATACTCTCTTCAATTTAACATAATTTGTATTTCTCCGACATCATTCAACTCGACATTAACTTATACAAGGCTAGCTTGCTTGTAAAGTACAATATGAACATGCGCTGTATGTTCATGATAATTATGTGCATGTAATTAACAGTAACCATTGTATTATTCAATACCTTGGAAATAAACATGCACACAATATCATATTCACTCCCATAGTCTTATAATAAGTAAACCTATAAAGGATGAAATGAAATAACTCTAAACATTACAAACAAAAGTTCTTAAATTACGCAAATGAAAAGCCATTGTTATGGGAATTGTAATGCTACTGGGTAATTTTTATAATGATGCTACGTAACTAATATCTGAAAAACATGTATTCAGATAATGTGAATATCGAATGTATTGATTGTGTAGGCTAATCCCTACTATAATGTGCTATATTCGATACACTAAGATTGTCTTGGACCTGTAGTATATGTTCACTTCTTCTATACATTGTACCTTTTTATTACTTCAAATTCAGGTACACGTGGAATGAAGTATGTTTTATCGATTAATGGTTGTATACCAAACGAACGAATGAAGTTTTAATGTGATATGTTGCCTTACTTGGCTGTAGGTCTGCAAAATAACTTTTTTTGTATTTTGATTAGAACACGAAACAAGTGTATAATAATTATGTTATATTTGATGCCTTGTGACCTTGTGTGGGTTACTGGATGGTGAAATCTACTGTATATATTAACTCATTCAATACATTGTAAATAGTTCATGTTTTTATTCATGTGCATAGTAATGATTAAAAAAATTTAATCTACATGCATTTATTTTGGCTTTGATGTGATATATTCAGTTTTCACTTCAAAAGAAAACAATTAATCACGAAAATATAATATATGTAATATGAATGCAAATAAATGCTTATTTTAATAAATGTCATCATAATAATGATAACTATGTCTGTGCAAGGTAAAAAATATACTTTATTTAGACTATAGCCATGTAGTTGATCATCGTCGAAACAATGTCCCCTTTTTGGCTGTCAGCCCTCTCGTTCTAATACGAATTTTCCACTATTTCGACTAACCGTATACATTGGTCAATGCAACATGTTCAAACAAGTTTTGAATGTGTTAGTATTGTTACGATTCGCAGTCAAAACTGAATTTATGCACCCACGATCGCGTATACACGACTGAAAAACAACAAATAATATTTTGACATAGATCAGTTCGCGTGGTTCACTCGCAGCAGTTGTTCGCACGATTGCCGCGTGCTCTTGTTTTCTTGTCAGCAACCAATCACAGCCCAGATGGCTTTGCTACCACAGCGCTAACAAATGTGTAAGGGGTCAGCACACTGTTGGACTTCCTGCTTGATTACGGACGAAAAAAAGTGCATTATATTTTTGAGAAATGATTTTTTACAATGTTCACTTGCTCTGACATAAGTGCATTTGAGTAGTCAGATTTCTAGATGTGATTGTAGCAGCTGTTGACAGTAAAATTGTGTCTTTTTAGCTGATTTTACTAAGCGGAAGGGTATCTGGCAGCAATTTGGCTAGTTGACACTCTAGCCGGATTACTGCCTGCATGCATTTGTAAATATTGACGGGTGTCATACATACAGGCATTTTGCAAGAGCTAGAGATATTAGATTTTGACTAAAATCGACCAGCATGTCAATGAGATGATAATAACAGCAGGTGGGAAGTTTAAGAAACTTTATAGGTCACGTTTTCTTATAATCACATAAAACATTAACATGGTCGCCAAAGGGAAAACTGACAGTGTGCTGAGCCCGTAAGTGAAAAGGCGAAGGCGCAGCCGGTCGTGCTCAGTAGACGAGACAGCACAAAGTCGATGGCATACTGGCTCACGGGGCGTGACATTGACCTGTGAATCAGGATCGCATCATTCAGCAGCGTTAAAGTTACTCTACCGGCGACACGGTTCCCTGATAGTGACACTCGCTTAGAGTCACGACAAACAGATGCACTGATATTTCGTAATCGGCGGAACATAATATGTGCAGCACGCATTCAACTCAGTTAAAGATGCACTGATATTTCGTAATCGGCGGAACATAATATGTGCAGCACGCATTCAACTCAGTTAAAGTAATGATATCACCGCAGTAAGCGCGTGAATGTAGATGGTATATGTGTGAATTAATTAAATTATGTCTAAACACAATGTTTCCAACAACCACTAAATGCATTGGATTTACACAATTATATACAGCCGTTATTTACTTTATTCGCAATCTTCTTGTACCTGTTATATATTATACTGCACCCATCTCCGTTGGACTAGACATGTTCCCCGAATGATAGCGGCAGACTCCCAAATGCTGTATTCTATGGGAAGCTAAGTAAAAAAATGGGGTAAAAGACTCCTAAAGCCTGACACACATACGTGTAGACACCTGATAACCCACTGCACATGGCCGGCGTAGGACACTCAAAACACTACCCCGCTAAAAACACTACGGTAGTGTTTTGAGCGTACTTTCAAAACACTGCCGTAGTGTTTTAAGCATACCCTCAACACACTACTGTTACGCTCAAAACACTACCCAATATCAAATACTATCGTCAATATATTATACCAGTGTAAGTCAGTCAACTTTGGAAATCATTCTGTACACTACTGTGGAGTTTGTAATCATTGAAACCAATTAGCCAATGGGAATAAGTAGTTAGTGTGAAATGTCATAACAACATTAATTCAGCTTAGTGTCATTATTATAATTAGTTATGGTTTGAGTCATTTATGGCTGGGGTTAGTTATACTGTAATCGTTTGAACCAGATGTACGACGGGACTAAATAATTAATACTGTAATAATCAGACGATGTGAATAAATGAATATTAATTAGGGCTAACGTTGTTATTATAGTTAGTTATGGTTAGAATAAGTTATGGAGGGTTAACGTTATTTAAAGCATAATCATACAATGGAATAGACAGTAATTGCGAAATGTCCTTAGTAATATGTGTTAGTATTAGTTAAGGTTTAGCGTGATATGATTGAGGATAGAGGGTAATCGTTGGAACCAACCAGACCATGACAATAGATTATTAGCGTGAAACGTCATTATTAATTAAGGTTACGGTTATTATCATTAGTTATGTTTTAAGTAAGTTACGTTTAGGATTAGGGTTAATTATAATGTAATCACTGGAACCAACTATAGACGACGGGAATAAATAGTTAGTGTCAAATGTAATTATTCAATGGGGTTATTATTAATATTTGATATAGTTGGAATCAGTTATGGTTGGGGGCGAGGCTAATCTTTGAAACCAATCAGGTGACAAATATAAGTAGATTGTGTGAAATGTTATTATTCATTATGGTTAAGCTTATTGTTATAATTAGCTTTGGTTGGAGTCTGCTATGCCTGAGGTTAGGGTTAGATGTATACTTACATACATATCATACACAAACGCACTCACATGCGCACTCACACGCGCACGTACTCACGCACACGCACGCGCATGCACACACGTCACGCACAGGCGATACATGAGCAACAAGTCCATCTCCGCAGCTATTAACGTCTCTCACCCCCCACACTATTTGAAATATGCACAACGGACGGTCCCCAGACGTTCCCGCCGCCGGCGATAAAGCAATTTAAAAAATAGAATGACGCTACTTGCTCTCGTGAACTTATCGCTGACAAGACGAAGTTGTTATTGATATAGTCACTCTGGTGTCAATAAGTTCGTTTTAATCGTTACGTAACTCTTACCAAGATACCACCTCCCATGTAAAGTTTAGTAAAGCTTGTCCGTATACCACACGACCTCCCACCAAGCGAGACTTACTTTATGGATGTACATTAACACATATACATTTAAAATTAGGAGAAACAAAATGTAGGGGTAGTGTTTTGAACTTAACAGTAGTGTTTTGAGGGTACGCTCAACACACTACGGTAGTGTTTTTGGCGTACGCTCAAAACACTACCGTAGTGTTTTCGTGGGGTAGTGTTTTCAACTTACTATACCGGCAACAGTGGAGGCAGGCCACACACCAGGGAAAGATTAACATAGAAGAAAAGTTTAGAAAAAAATCAACATGATCGTGATAGTCGGCTTGGCCTCCTTGGTTTTTCTATACCAACCGTCTTCTGTAACGACTGCGGCAGAGGATTTGTCGCACAGATAGGACTGACCTACCTGAGAGAGAGAGAGAGAGAGAGAGAGAGGGGGGGGGGGGGGGGAGAGAGATTATACTTTGGTGTAAGCACGCATACTTTTGATGTCATTTATTAAACAAACGACCGACTATCATCTAAACACACGTACTAAGGACTATTACAAAGGACCACAACAACGCCACTACTATTCAGAGGCATTATTAGCCTCCTATAACCCATTATTCTGCATAGGCGCGGGAACGGGGGGGGGGGGGCAGCTGCCTCCTGGAATTTATCCGGTGGTAGACATATGGTTCTGCCCCCCATTAAATGTGAGCGTGAATGTTTGTTTTTGTGGCGAGCGTCAATGGCGGGTGGAAATGTAAATTCGATGAGACGATTAATCTGTATTTTGTCGACAGTGAAAGGTGTGTGCAATTGGAGGACAGACATGGTTTTCTGCCCCCCCCCCCCCAGTAATAAGCAGCGTAGCAGCGAAACAATTCCAACAGCCACCCCCCATGTTCGGATGTCATGACTTCACAGACGAGACAGCGGAGAAACTGAAGTTGTAGCGGCGCAGCGGCGGAAAATTTCCAATAGCACCCACCCCCCACCCCGTCTTCGAATGTCACACTCGAGCCAACTGAGATAGCCACAAGGTGAACAAAGATGTGAAGATATGCTGCGGCGCGGCGGCGAAACGTTTTCAGTGGTGCTGGAGCTCCGGTAGCCCCCCTAATATGAATTTCGTTCCCGCGCCACTGTTGGTCTGTACAACACTAAACATCGTTTTGAACATTGAACACTGTTTTGAACTTGAGCGTTCTAATGTATCACAAGTATAGATAATAAGTTCGTTTACAAAATCTGGTTTGACGATGATCGTCCTTTATTCTTGCCACTCGACGTCCATCAATTCATACCATAACTATGTTCATAGTGATTTTCTTAAACATTTCCCCTCACAAAAATAAGCAATGCGTTGGCTTCAAATCTTGATCGCAATGATATGGCCAGCCCGGTGACAGCGTTCAGCCTGACAGCCATACGTTTAACCACGTGAGCGATCAGCGATAGTATGCTGGCGCCACTTGAAAATGAACGAAGAATTGTTTTGGGCGTCCTACTCCCCAAGTGCCTGAGGCCTTCCAGGGTCATAATGGACACTTTTGACATAGTTAAATAAGTTCACAAACCACTTATAATGTTTTTATTTTTAAATTTAGCTACAGCTACCACTGAAAACCCTCATGCCGTGGTACAGAAAACATATTAACATTTCTTCCTTGTCTGATATAAAAGTATTCTCGAAAACGTCACTTAAACACTTTTGACATATCATGACGAATACATCATGGACGTATAATATAAGACACACTACAGACTAGGTAAAACATTATATTTACTAATGATGTATACGTATTCTGTAAGCCAAATCGCATTTAAAGTGAAGGTATGTTCTAGTATAGCGCGGTATTCAGTCCTTGGAGCGCTATAACTTTACTACCAGGCTGTTCAATCGAACTCCATCTCGAATTCTCCAGGAAGCAATCAGCTACGCTGCAATTAATGCGCAAAAATTATTTATATACAAACAACCACCATTATCTGTATCAATATTGCCACCCTGTGCAAACATTCCAGATGGCAAGTGGACAGTGAAGCCATTCAGTTATCGAGCACCCCACCTGTTTCTTAATTTATGTGTAACCTATATGTCAGCCACATTTGTAAATTATATTCTTAAACCTATTCATACGACTACCACGCACATGATCAGCTGGTAATGTGTTCCATTAATTGAGAGCATTCTTTAAAAGCGAACCCTGTCTGGTGTATAATCTACACTACACTTGGAACACTCTATTTGTGGCGTAACGGCACAAGAAATTGCATAAGCTGTTTATCGACATATCGACCGACTCCCAGTGGTAGCAATCGTCTAACGAGTACCGCGTTGGCACTTCACCGGCACTTTGCCGTGTTTGCACTGCTCTAATGTATGTTTGTACAAGGATCCCCTGATGATGTTATAAATAGTACACGTTCCCCTGGGCAATCTTCAACTTATGGGCCTGTTTCTGGGCAGGTGCAACAGCCCCATGACCAGTTAGCCTCCGCCACATACACGACTCAAGAGGCGTCTGGCGTAGAAATGGGCCGTCGCGTAGAGTGACAAAATGTGCTGTGATTTATCCAGAATAGACACCGTGTCATATGGTGTTTCGACTATTCTGTGCTGCCTGAAAGTGCTGAAAATTAGCCTCTCTTGCTAGCTCGTTACGGTTGGCTGAACAACTGCACCAAAGCGCATTATGCTTAACCTGCATTTGCTCCACAATTAAAATGGTCAAGGTTGTTTTTATATCGCCAGCAATATCTGTGAAATGCGACTTTGTGTGCAATGTATGTGTCGGTTATAGCCACACAGCCTTGTGTGGATCTGATATCCCGGTCGCCTTGTATAGGTCAGAAACACTTTGATCTTGTTTGGATCATATATCCTGATTTAAGTTAGATATCCACACGTGACACTGTTGCGTTATGTTTAGAACATCGAACGCTAATATGTGTACGAATAGTATTCGCGGAATAATTGCAGCGTGGCTGAACGCTTCCTAGAGAAGTAGTAGTAGTAAAGAAATAAAGTGTAAAATGTTTCTAGCTGTCGTAATGACAGGATTTCGCCTGATGTAAGAACTAATCTTTACAGTTTACTTCTGTTTTTCTTAACAGAACATTTGATGCCAAAATAAAACAATAACGACGACAAAAAACAAGTTGAAAAGATTACTAGACATACATGTATCAACAGAGTCGTCTAGACAGTTTTGTGTGCACTGATTCAGGAGAGTGCAAGTGGAAAAATTTGTGTCCCAGTGCCCATGCCTCAGTTAACAAGTTGTAACAATAAGCGGGTGGTTTACGTGCAAGTGACAAAACATTGAACAACCGAACTACCAAAACTAGCTATCGCGTTCGATCTGTCTCGACTTCCATACAACGTAGATAGAGGACCATTTTATTGATTTATTTACTGACAGGGGCCGCCGAGTTGTCGAGAACGCTACCACATGTCTACAGAACGAATCGACGAATGTACTCAAAAGATGAATCTTGTAAAGGACTTACATGTATTTGATGTTTCAACAATGCAAATATGAAGCGAATCTCGAGTTAATTAATCGAGTGTTTGTCTCTAAATGCAGATATTTTTATGTTGAACATGTTAACAAATAACGTGATGTTTCAACAGTGCAAACACGACGCAAACTAATATTGAGATAATTAATCGAATGTTTGTTTCTGATAGCTCATATAGATTATGTTAATCATGTTTTTATAGTTTCGATGGTTCTGTAACACCGTAATAAACGACAGCCAGGTTTACCACTAAAGACGCCTTCGCAGAAGGGATGTTATCGTTGCTATCAAAAGTCATTACGCACGAAGACTACTCGTCAGGATGTGCGTGGTTTGTACGTTTCCGGCGACCAATCTCCAACAGCCTCGAGTCTTCGAGACAGCGAACCGGTGAAGTTCTGGCGACAAATTTCCAACAGGACCCCCCACCCCCGTCTTCTGATGTCAAAATCCGAGACGGGAAGCATGCTGAACCTCTGTTGAATCTCCCGGATTTCAACAAAAAAGTAAGCTGGTGTAGATATATGTAAATGTAAAACAGAAGGATTTGTATAAAACTGTGTTTGTTTAATCTAGATTGTAGATGGACTGATTATGTTGTCCCTTTGTGTATATGTTACCTATGCTATATCTATATACCATTTTGACCAGAGGTCACACAGTTGCTGTTGTCACTGTTTACTTATACTGAAATTAGCGCGATGCAGTTAATCAATATTACCCACGATGCTTTACGCAGAACAAAAACGAACGGAGAGGAAATGACGAATCCAGAATCTGACGTCACAACTGTCATAACTCGTGTGACCTACGTCCAGCATTATCAACCATCTGTGCGTAATGTTATGCACGTGTACATTACTATGAAAGTAAGCATCTGCCAGATGAACAGTTTCGCGTACCCTGCTCATTTAATTAATTTCATCCTTTCTATTTGACGCAAAATAAAACGCTGAGACCAGAATTTCAACAACAAATGACGAAATATCAGACAGCTTCACATTTATCGCAGCTGATTAGTAAGCTTGTCGGACCTGGTTGCTATGCTAAACATGATGTAATGGGTACGTCAATTGTAGTGTAATATGAGCCTTGGGCTAACTGATGACATGATTTAGTTTAGGGTGACCGCGACGTCCGAATAATCGTAAATAATAGCAAACCAGCAGATAACTGATTTAACAAGATTTAACAAGATTGCCACCCAGAGAATTAACTCTAGGTAGCAGGTGGACAAGGAAGCCCTTGGCTTATCGAGAGTCCGACCTTTTTATCTATGTGTATCCCGCCCGTCTGAGGTATGTGTCGATTTTATTTTTAAACATATTCACGCTACTAGCACCCACACAATCAGCAGGTAATCTGTTCCATTCATTTACAGTCCTTTGTGAAAATGAAAACTTTCTTATATCCAATCTACTCTGCTCCTTTGCTAATGCAAGATCATGTCCTCTAGTCCTTCTATCTTTCTTAACTGAGAAAAACATATTTCTATCAATATTTTCATAACCCTTCAATATTTTAAACACTTCTATCTGATCTCCTCTCAATCTCCCGGTCTCTAGTGTTGTTAAACCGCATTTTTTTAGGCGTATTTCATAACTAAGATCCCTCAGATTTGGTATCATTTTAGTTGCTCTCCTCTGCACTCTTTCTAGCATATCTATGTCCTTCCTGCGATATGGCCTCCACGCTTGAATACAATATTCTAAATGAGGCCTAACTATTGTTTTGTACAGCGGTATTATTAGCTCTTTTTCCTTATACGTTATGTTTCGCCTAATTAATCCAAGGATTTGATTTCCCTTTGAAGCTGCAATTCCGCAC
This sequence comes from Escarpia spicata, assembly GCA_963995525.1. Lineage (NCBI taxonomy): Eukaryota > Metazoa > Annelida > Polychaeta > Sabellida > Siboglinidae > Escarpia > Escarpia spicata. Next base: position 34,523,782 of record OZ023213.1, read on the forward strand.
TGCTCTGAAATCTTCATATCAGCACTAACGGTTAACCCTAAGTCCTTTTCTTTTACAGTAGTACTTAGTACAGTACCCCCATTGTATATTCTACCTCTTCGTTCCCATGTCCTATGTGGAGGCATTTACATTTCCCAAAATTGAACATCATTTGCCACTTTTCAGACCATTTGATCAACCTGTCAAGATCATCTTGTAAATGCTGTCTATCTCCATCACTTTTAATCCTTCTAAACACTTTTGTATCATCCGCAAATTTCAACACCTTGCTTGTTATTTCATCATCCAAATCGTTGATGTATATTAAGAATAATATAGGACCTAATACTGATCCCTGTGGTACCCCACTCAATACCGATTTCCAGTTTGAAGCCTCCCCATCAACTACTACACGTTGTCTTCTGTCAATCAGCCATTGTTCTATCCAGTTTATTATACCATTTCCTATGCCGTGGGCCTTTAGTTTAAGCAGTAATCTTTGATGTGGTACTTTGTCAAAAGCTTTTTGAAAATCTAAGTAGACGATATCTACTGGTGATCCCTCATCTACCCACTTAGTGATGTCTTCCAAAAAACATAACATATTTGTTAAGCATGACCTCGCTTTAAAAAAACCATGTTGAGATGGGTTTATCAAGTTTTGTTTAAAAAGAAAATCCACCATGTGATCTTTAATTAGTCTTTCTAATAATTTACAAATCACTGATGTTAAACTCACTGGTCTATAGTTCTCTGACTTGTTTCTCGAACCTTTTTTGAATAACGGTATAATGTTTGCTTCTTTCCATTCTAAAGGAACCACTCCCTCTTCTAATGACAAGTTGAAAACTGTTGCAAGTGGTATGCTAATTTGTTCTACAATTTCCAATAGTAGTTTGGGTGGAATACCATCCACTCCAGGTGATTTATTCTCCTTCATAGCCCTTATTTTCTTAGCTACCATTTCCGGGGTTACAATTAATTGTCCTAAATAGTCTAAATCTGCCCCTTGAACTTAGCCTCTGGTATTGGCAGTGAACTAATATCTTCCCTGGTAAACACTGAACTAAAGTACTCATTCAGGTCTTCTGCCATTATGAATCCCTCTGATATTATATTTCCAGCACTATCTTCTAGAGGACCGACCTTATCTTGAACTTTCTGTTTGCTTCGAACATACGCATAAAAACTCTTGCTGTCATGTTTTATATTACTAGCTAATTGTTGTTCATAGCTTCTCTTTGAATTTCTAATTTCAGCTGTAGCTTGGTTAAGTGCTTCTTTATAATTGTTGTACTCTTCATCATTTCCAGTACATCTATATGACTTCCACACATTTGTTTATACTTAATTTTTCTAATGGCTTCTTTCGATAAGTGTTTCTTTTTGGACCGTTTTCCTGGTTTTTTGAAGGGTACAAATGTATCGATTATGCACTTAATTTCACTCTTTAATATATTCCAGCATTCTGTTGCCGTCTTATTTTTCAGTGTCTTATTCCAGTCTATCTTTGCTAAATATTTCCTCATGTCCTTATACCTTCCTTTGTGGAAATTTCTCCTATACTGCTTTTTGCTATTCCTTTCTGATTTTACTTTGATGGTAAAATGTATCTGGTTGTGATCGCTACTCCCCAGTGGCTCACATATCTTGACATTGTCAACTAATTCATTCTGTGAGGACAAAATTATGTCTAGCACATTCTCACCCCTGGTTGGTTCTAGCACATGTTGAGAAAGGAATATATCTTGAACTAAAACTAAAATCTTGTGGTCCTCTCTCCTCATACTCTGTAGAGATTTACATTGTATATGCCCATGGTTAAAATCCCCCATAATAATACAGTCCCGTTTGCTTACTTCCCTTATAGCGTTTTGTATTTTTTCATTCTCTTCTATGCTTATGTTTGGACTTCGATAAACTAACCCAACTGTTAACGTTGAGTTTCCTGTAACTATGTTACACCAAACAGCTTCTTCGCAATCTGCTTCTCTTTCTAATTTTATTTCATAAGCCTGAATAGATTCTTTAATATATAAAATAACTCCTCCTCCCTTTCTTCCTATTCTATCTTTTTTAAACATTACATATCCTGTCAGTCCCAATTCAGCATCTGATATATCGGTGGTGGTCCAGGATTCGGTTATACCTATTATATGAGGGTCAATATCTTCTACCATAATGTTTAGTTCATTTCTTTTGTTTACTATACTCCTTGCATTTAAACAAACACATTTATATCCAGCTTCAGAAGAGTTTTCCAGACTGTTATTTGTTGATTTATTTGTGCTGTCTTTATCTATGCCTCCATTTTCAGGCTTTTCTGTGAGTCCCCCCTGCGAATCTAGTTTAAACAGATGCAACCTGTCCCACTGTCAACAGATTGCAGCAGATTCTCTGAGAAAACTGCTGCCCCCTTTCCACTAAGATGGAGGCCATCTCTCATGTACATATCTTCCCTCCCAACAAAGTATCCCCATAAATCTGTGAATCCCACCCCCTCTTCTTCACACATCTGCTCAGCTAGTGCATTGATCGCCATCCTCTTGCAGTTTCTATACGTTGCCCCCCTTCCTCCCATTACTGGCAAAATTCCTGACAAAATAACCTGTTCGACTCTCGTCTTCTTTAGCTTCCTCACTAACTGTCTATACTTCTGTACTATCGCAGTTGTTCCCTCCCTGTCTGCATTAGTTGTTCCTACATGTACCAGTATAGACCCCCCTTGTCATGTCCCAATACCTTCTCTACCCTGTCAGTTACATGTTCAATCCTAGCCCCCGGTAAACAAACAACGATGTCCTTCCCCTCGCTCAGTGTCTTGTCCGTCTTTCTCATAATGGAGTCACCCATAAACACCCTCTCTTTCCTCATTGCCCCCTCAATCACTGCCTTAGAATAGCTCCTTCTTCGGTTTGCATCTGTCTGGTTGTTGTCTTTCCCCCCCTGCCGTCTTCTCTCCTGTCACATTCTCTTCCGACCCATTCTTTCCTGATGACCCAGTTAAAAACCAACTCCTAGTAAAAAAACGTTTCAGACACATTGGTGACGTGGAAGAACAAATAATTTACCATCCGAAGGTCACATTCCGCATGTAATTACCATCAAGCATTCACATTCTCCAATATCACATGGCTTTGGAAATATACAATACAACACGTCGTCAATAAAAACACTGTATCAATTTAAAAACAACATCAACATAATGCTTCATCTCAGTTGCTAGATGTCCCCATAATTTAGTTTTCATTGACACAACATATGTCCGTGATTGCACCACTGTTATTTGAGATTGCACCCATCAAACGTAATATTGTTTCATTAAGGACGACTTGTCTGGTTGCAGATGTGTCAAACTATCAACCGTTTCATTAACATTGACTCTAGCATCCCAAATATCGCCATGTTACTGGATCGTCGACTTTACGAAAAGTTATACAAAAACCTACGAAACGAACGAACCTAGTTGACTTCCCAACAGGTCGTGACGTTTCCTTGCAACAGTGACATGTTTACGGGCTGAGAAGCAATGCCTACCTAGTGTTCGCTTATTTCGTTTTTTATCAACCAACGATGTATTGTGACATAAAACATCAAGTGCACAGCATACCACATTGACACATATCTTGAGATTGCTCTGTCCTATAAAGGCGTGTATTATTATATAGGTTATTGAGAAGCCGGATGAGATGAGTTGGCCACTAGGCAAGGATGTATGCAGGAAAAATAGCAATGAAAACAGAAGCAGAACAACACAAAGGACACAGGAAAGGGGGCGACCACAACTGAGATGGGAGAGGTGCGTAGGGAGGAACATGAGAACATCGGGGAGGATGACAGATGGATAGAGGGAGCTATGGATAGACTATTTTGGAAAGAAAAAACACAGCGAGTGGTTCGGCAGTATTGTATCTGACCCTCACCCCTGTACAGCAGGGAACAAAGTAGAGAGCAACGAAGTGTTTCCTGATAAACAATGTCTAACTTAAAGATGGACGAATAGTAGCTAGCATATACAAAATGGCTTACAGGAGTATACTCCAATACTAGAACTTCGTTACCGCGAAGTTGGGGATACGGAGGGAAAATTTGAGTCAAGCAAGTGTACGAGTTATCTGGTGTGATAACGCCAGATAACTCTTGGGTCGGTGGTGTCTGGTCTCGCATGATTCACAAAGGCGACGGATCCAGGCGGTACTAACACAGTCGTGTGAATTATAAGTGTTCGTGTTATGGTAGTAAGAAATCCGACGTTTTAGTGTAACACACAAAAAGCATACTCACCACACGAGGAGACTATGAGATGCACAAGCACATACACACACATATACTTACATGCACTCGTACAAACACAAACACACACGATAAACACACATGCAATTACACGTGAACATACACGCACGCACGCACGCACTCACGCACGCACGCACGCACATACACACACACGCACACACACACACACACACGCACACACATACACCCACACGCACACACACGCGCAAGTTGCTTTACGCAGAACAGGAACGAACGGACAGGAAATGACGAATCCATAATCTGTCGTCACAACTGTCATAACTCGTGTGACCTACGTCCCGCATTATCAACCATCTGTGCGTAATGTTATGCACGTGTACATTACTATGAAAGTAAGCATCAGCCAGACGAACAGTTTCGCGTACCGTGCTCATTTAATTAACTTTATCCTTTCTATTTGACGCAAAATAAAACGTTGAGACCAGAATTTCAACAACAAATGACGAAACATCCGACAGCTTCACATTTATCGCAACATTTTAGTAAGCTTGTTGGACTTGGTTGCTATGGTATACGTGACATAATGGGTACGTCAATTGTAGTATAATATGAACCATGGGCTAACTGATGACATGATTTAGTTTAGTGTCACCGTGACCTCCGAATAATCTTGAATAACAGCATACGAGCGACTAACTGGTGACCTAGTTAAAAATCGACTCCTGTCAAGCGTTTCAGACACATTGGTGACGTGGAAGAATCTCACCTGTCACAACAAATAATTTACCATCCGAAGATCACATTCCGCATGTAATTATCATCAAGCATTCACATTCTCCAATATCACATGGCTTTGGAAATATACAATACAACACGTCGTCAGTAAAAATACCATCAATGTAAGAACAACATCAAGATAATGCTTCATCTCAATTACTAGATGTCCCCATAATTTAGTTTTCATTGACTCAACATATGTCCGTGATTGCACTACTGTTATTTGAGATTGCACCCATCAAACGTAATATTGCTTCATTAAGGACGACTTGTCTGGTTGCAGATGTGTCAAAATATCAACCGTTTCATTAACATTGACTCTAGCATCCCAAGAATCGCCATTTTACTGGATCGTCGACTTTACGAAAAGAATAAAAACAACTATGAAACGAACGAACCTAGTTGACTTCCCAACAGGTCGTGACGTTTCCTTGGCAACAGTGACATGTTTATGGGCTGAGAAGCAATGCTTACCTAGTGTTCGCTTGCTTCGTTTTTATGAACCAACGATGTCTTGTGACGTAAAATATCAATTGCTTAGCATATCACATTGACATATGTCTTGAAATTGCTCTATCCAATAAAGACGCGATAACACCAGATAACTCTGTGTCGGTGGTGTCTGGTCTCGCATGATTTACAAAGGCGACGGGTCCAGGCGGAAGTAACAATCGTGTGAATTATAAATGTTCGTTTTATGGAAGTAAGAAATCCGAAGCTTGTGTGTATACACACAAAAAGCATACCCACTACACGCGGAGACTATGATATACACAAGCACATACACACATGGGCAAGTACAAACACAAACACACACGACGATTCACACACATGCATTTACACGTGAACATACACATGCACCTCACACGAGCATATACATACGCACATGGGCACATAAAGACACACTGTGCACATATGGGCATACGTATACGTGCAGGCACTCAGAAATACACACACACACACACACACACACACACACACACACACACACACACACACACACACACACACACACACACACACACACACACACACACACACACACACACACACACACACACACACACACACACACACACACACACAAACACACACACACACACATACACGCACACACACGCACACACACGCACACACACGCACACACACGCACACACACGCACACACACACACACACATAATGATTTATGCAGAACAGAAACGAACGGACAGGAAATAACGAATCCAGAATCTGTCGTCACAACTGTCATAACTCATGTGACCTACGTCCAGCATTATCAACCATCTGTGCATGGTGTTATGCACGTGTACATTACTATGGAATTAAGCACCTGCCAGATGAACAGTTTCGCGAAACCTGCTCATTTACGCAACTTTATCCTTTCTAATTGACCAGAAATGTCAACAACAAATGACGAAATATCCGAAAGCTTCACATTTATGGCAGCATTTTGGTAAGCTTGTCGGACCTGGTTGCTATGCTAAACGTGACGTAATGGGTATATCAATTGTAGTGTAATATGAGCCTTGGGCTAACTGATGACATGATTTAGTTTAGTGTGACCGTGACCTCCGAATAATCGTGAATAATAAGCACACCAGCGGCTACCTGATGACCCAGTTAAAAACCGACTCCTGTCAAGCGTTTCAGACACATTGGTGACGTGGGAGAATCTCACCTGTCAAAACCAATAATTAACAATCCGAAGGTCACGTTCCGCATGTAATTATCATCAAGCATTTACGTCCTCCAATATCACATGGCTTTGGAAATATACAATACAACACGTCGTCAATAAAAACACTGTATCAATTTAAGAACCACATCAACATAATGCTTCATCTCAATTACTAGACGTCCCCATAATATAGTTTTCATTGACACAACATGTGTCCGTGATTGCACTACTGTTACTTGAGATTATACCCAAAAAACGTAAAATTGTTTAATTAAGAACGACTTGTCTCGTTGCAGATGTGTCAAACTATCAACCGTTTCATTAACATTGACTCTAGCATCCCAAGAATCGCAATTTTACTGGATCGTCGACATTAGGAAAAGTTATTAAAAAAACGTACGAAACGAACGAACCCAGTTGACTTCATGACAGCTCGTGACGTTTCCTTGGCAACAGCGACATGTTTATGAGCTAAGAAGCAATGTTTATTTAGTGTTCGCTTATTTTGTTTTTATTAACCAACGATGTATTGTAAAACATCACGTGCTTTGCATACCACATTGACATATGTCTTGAAATTGCTCTATCCGATAAAGGCATGTGCAGTGTATTGTTATATAGGTTATTGAGAAGACACAGGAAAGCGGAAGACTACAGCTGAGATGGGAGGACTGCGTGAGGAAGAACACGAGAAGATCGGGGAGGATGACAGATGGAGAGAGGGAGCTGTAGATAGACTACATTGGAAAGAAAAAGCACAGCGAGTGGTTCGGCAGTATTGTACCTGACCCTCATCCCTGTACAGCAAGGAACAAAGTAGAGAGCAACGAGGTGTATAATGATAAACAATGTATAACTTAGAGATGGACGTTTAGTAGCTAGCATAGACAAAATGGCTTACAGGAGTATACGCAAACACTGATAAACACACACAGGTGGGCATATAAACACACACACACACACACACACACACACACACACACACACACACACACACACACACACACACACACACACACACACACACACACACACACACACACACACACACACACACACACACACACACACACACACACACACACACACACACACACACACACACACACACACACACACACACACACACACACACACACACACACACACACACTCACACACACACAAACAAACAAACACACACACAGATACACACACACACATATACATACACACACAGGCACACGCACACGCACGCACGCACGCACGCACGCACGCTCACACACACACACACACACACACACACACACACACACACACACACACACACACACACACACACATACATGCACATGCTTTATCGATACAAACTTAACAAAGAATTGTGAATATCTTTCTGAGCACCAACCTTGTAGTTGTATTCTGTCGTGAATTTGGCAGATCTCGCGTTCCCTTGATTAAAACGACATTGCCTCCTCGCAAAAAAAGATCTTACGCTTTCCTCAAAACACCAGCGAGTTATTCCAGCGTTTCCGCAAACCGCGGCTAATGGCCCAGTAAAACCGCACGCCTTTCTCTGTGCTCCGATTTCTACCCCACGCGCAAGAAAGATTATCGGGTCAAGCAAGTGGGCAATAGCGCCGCGTTCTATTCCAACGACCTCGACCTTGTCGTCAGTGTGCAGCGGTGTGTGTCCGATATATCGAGTGCGCTCAAGGAGCCGGCGAAAGGTGTTGATTGCCCGTGAACTTGTTTTCCCGAAGTATTGTGGAGTTGCACGTGATTCCTGCGATTGTTGCTAGTTATGTAAAACACTCACAACTGAGTAAAGGTAAGTTCTTATATAGCGCAGTATCCAGCCCTCAGGACTGCTCATAGCACTTTATTCTTTACTTTTTGACAGACAAGGTCAATCAACCACCATATTCACTTCTCTGGGAAGCATTCAGCCACGCTGCAATTAATACGCCAAGACTAATCGTATACAAACTGTCACCAATGTATATAATCAGGTACTCATTCATACAGCTGAATGAACTGAAGCAACGCTCAGTGACCGAACGTGTTCGAATCAGCAGCACAGGATTCGAACCCGCAAACACAGAGATGTCCGATGCCACCGCGCCACCGGGCTCAATCAATGGCCTGTTATTGCAGCTCGGAATAATCGCTTGCGAACGAAGTGTCTAGAAGGCAAAGCTTCATATACCCTCATGTATAATAATAAAAATAAGATAACTTCTATTGCGCCGAAATCCTTGGAAGCTCAGAGGCGCATAAAAACAAAAGGATTGGTCAATCTCAAAATCCATAAGCAGTATTCCTGTTGTCAACAGATTGGTCATGGCGCTAGGGAGCAATGGTGGATAAGCAAGGTTGTAAAGATAAGTTTTTAAATGACAACGGAATTTTTAAACATTTTCAATTGATCTAACACTAAGAGAGAGCATATTCCAAAGAGTTTGTGCAGCAACAGAACAAGCCCTAGTTCCAATGTTAGTGTTGACTCTAGTAGGTCAGAACTAGATGATCGAAGCTGGATAGATTTTCTTACAGGAGTAAGCAATGAATGCAAATAAGATGGTTGCTTACTGGACAGTGCCTGGCATTCAATGGTACATATGAATGAATGATTTATATCTACAGTCAACTCGTACATGTGTTTATAACAATATTTTATATTTGTGGAAATGGAGACAGTTGAAATGTAATACTTATTAAAAACTGTCCCCATCTTAAATATTATACGATCGTACAGGAAGCCAATGCAAAGGCTTCAAAAGTGGTACAGAGTGAGAAAAACGAGGAGATCTTGTAATTACCCTTGTCAGACAATTTTGGACACATTGAAGTTTTGTAATATCCTTGCTAGCGATATTATAAAGGAAGGAATTGCAATTGTTAAGCCTGCTGCTAACAAGCGCTGTTGCAATAGTTTTAGCAACAGAAAATGACATATACCAGCGAATACGGCGAAGATCACGAATACGATAACAACAGCAGCGACACGTTTGAGATATGTGTTGTCGGAAATTGAAGTTACTATTAAAGACCACTCCTAGATTCTGCACCGAGGTGGCTGGCGTGATATGCTGATTCAAAATACGCGTAGGGAAAAACCATCAAGTTTACTATGTTGCATTGGAGTACCAATACTGATCAATTCAGTTTTATTTGCATTTAATCACTAAGTTGGTTAAGGAAGTGATATGTAGCCAACGAAATGTAGATCTGAGTATCATCAGCATAAAGATGATGATCCAAGTTATGTATTTGTATAACAGAACTTAGTGGCATGGTGTAAAGAGTAAAAAGCAAAGGCCCAAGAACAGAACCCTGGGGAACACCAAATAAAGCCGGCAGTGCAGCTGAAAAGCAGTTCCCAATATCTTTATGGTTTCGTATCTATCAGTTATGTATGAAGAAAACCAGTTTAGAGCTGTGCCATATATGCCGTACCACTTTAATAAGCGTTCAATGAGAATGTTGTGATCAATCATGTCAAAATGGTCAAAGAGATCTAGTAAGGTAAGTGCAGTCACTTTACCATTATTAATGTTCAAGTTAATGTAATTGTGAACCTTTAAAAGGGCAGTCTCTGTTGAATGAAACTGTCTATATGCTGATTGTGACAAACTAGTTAAGACATTTGTACTAATGGGAGACCTTAAACAACTTGCTACAACCTATTCTAGTATTTTGGAAATAAAACTGAGGTTAGAAATCGGTTTATAATTGTTTAGCTCTTGTTTAGGCAGAGATGACTTCTTAAGAAGTGGAGTGACGTGGGCATATTTGAAATCATCGATAAAACAGCCACAGCAAAGTGATGCATTAAAAAAAATTGGTATAGGTCCAATTAATGTATCGAGACATGCTGTTAGCAGTATTATTGGAAATGGATGAAGTTCACAATACGTATTTGAGGAGAACATGGTTATTTTCCTAACTTCATTAACTGTTGCACGTTCAAATGATACAAGTAGAGAATTTACTTGTGGAAAGTCCACAGTGACATTACTTGAAGTATTACATGAAAAGGAGAACGAATAATACTGATTCTAATATTAAAGTGAATAGATAACGAGGCACATAGAGACTTAATTGATACATGATCAGGTAGCGATGGAGTAGGCCGTCTGTGTAGAATATTATTGATGCAGTTCCATAACTGACGCGGATTGTCAGACTTACTTATTACCATATTTGTATAATAATCTGATTTGACATTGTTTAGAATAGCGCGACCTGTTTAAAGGCGAGCGTAATTTACGCCATACACGCGCTAAGTAACGACGACGCCTTTTAGATAGTAACATTTCGGAAGTCATCCATGAAGCCGGTGGCCTTTCTGACACACATTTGGATTTCATAGGTGCATGTTTGTTACGTAATGCATTGAGTACTTGACAAAACTGTTGATATAAGTAAGATCTAAAGATATCAGCAACTAAAGCTGTAATGCCAATCCTGTGAATGGCTTTGTAAGACACATTATGTTTCAACTCTAGTATTATTAAGTTTAATGGGTTATCAAGAGGTCAAGCCTATCCAAATTAAATCAAATTTATGTATAAAAGAATGGCATTATTAATTTTTTAAAACGTCCATAGAATCATGTTGTCTGTCAGAGCGTCGTCGTCGACGTCGACGCTCACCAGAAGGTTCGTAGGCCACACCATTTAACGTTGCAACATGAATACGAGACTGCTTTTTAGAACGAGACGGCGACTGTGAATAAAAACAGACACACAGGTCACCAAGTTTGCGTGAATAGTTAGCTTGCACGAGGGTGTGTGTCAAATTTAACAGCATTTCTCCTTAAATTGTATTTTGTGTAGCTATATACCACTCCCTGTAGACTGACAAACAAGTGTTACATATGACTTGCGACACATGATAAAAAATCCGTGAACGATGCAAACATTGACTGCTGTTGAAGAAGGGATAAAAGAAGGTTTGTTACTTTGTCCTCGCAAAGGTATTCCTAATATTCACTTGAGCCGTTTTTTGTGCCACAAAGTTGTCTTGAAGGTTGATAAACAACGACTCAACACACAACATTCTTATGACACGTCTTTAGAAATGCAATATTTTATGGCCTCCCCCTTACAACATGTGTTGTACCATATATCGTTCAGTATCATTTGCCAAAGGTTTGCTACGAGTCAGCGAACATTGAACATTACCAATCGTAAATCAAGAACAGTTAGAACCATATAAATCAGGCGCCGGGTACCTTTTTGAATGGAGGACCAAATGAGTGCGATAGGCTAGGTCAGCGGGCCGTATGTTTTTTATGAATATTGATTATCATCCGTCCAATCTTCATGGAGATTGGTATAATATGTTACGAATGTGTAATAATTCTAGATCCGATTCTTTGACGTTGAACGTGTACATTTTGGCAGTGTATAAAATGAATAATGATTTATTATTATCAATCATCGATGTATAATTTTTTATCAATTGAGTATTACAAAAGTACGCATTGTTCATGTTGTTGTCCGTTATGTTGGCTTGCAACTGATATATTGACTACAGTATGCTGCCTGGGTTTGTTGTTGCGCCGCGAAGTGTCCCACATTTAGCTGCAGACCTGTTCCTGCGAGCTACCGTGCGCCATGCAATTAACTGCGTCTCTGTCTGACATTTCACGAAATGTATTTACGAATACCGCTGTTCACACCCTTGTCTAGTACTACAGAGGCAGGCAATGAAATTGGCATGTTTGATCAGTTTACGAAACTGTTCCACCAGTAAGTGTTTGTGGACGAACGTTACAGGCTGCACCTTATCGACTCGACTATCTGCCACTTTGAGTGTCACAGAGGCAGTCCGGTGAATTCCATCTACAAAACTTGTGGCCCATAGTCGACTTCCATCTGGAACGGGCTTTAAAATAAGAGCAAATACAAACTCTGTAAAACGCTCTGCATAGTGTCGTCTCAGCAGGCCAACGAACGCTGCGTATGTGTCCGACCTTTCTAGCTGGTTCGTTTTCCAGGACTGTTGAGTGACAAATGTACTTGACGTTCCGAAATTTTCTCCCACAATAGAAACTTGATCATGAAAGTAGAAATGAACTGGAAAAAACAAACTGGATAACTTTGATGAGATTACATTGATTTGCCACACAGGTTTTCAAGTGGGATGATTCAATAGGCCATGAAGAGTTTCACAGAGGCATCTGTATCGTGTCGAACCTTTCGCACCAAAGAAAACATCTCATTTTCTTCTTCCTCCTATGGAGGGTCCACCATGCAAATGTATGTTGTCATCCTGCGGGCCGCAATGTATGCAATCTCGCACTTAGTTCGCGGGCCGCATGAAATAGCTTCGCCGGCCGCAGTTGGCTCGCGGGCCGCAGGTTGCTGACTCCTGGTATAAAACCACATATAATGTTTGTAGCTGATCGGTCCGTGTATATATATACCTTCTGCTCGTTTTTTGGCGTTCAAACGTGAAAACAAAAACAAATATTATTGGCATTTTTGTTTTCACAATTGAACACGCAAAACGAGGTACCCGTATTTATTCACACAGTTCAAGCATTATCTCAATCAGCTATTAACTAATAAAAATGTAACAAATTCACTCATAGTTAATTTAATGTATCATTTGTTATTTAATGTTTTCTTCGTTGTAGATTGCATCATACACATCTACTAAAAGTAACATAGATACGTCGGTCAGACTATTATTTTTGTATACCTGATATAGAAATCACGTAGGGTGGAATGTGGCGTTAGTTGTCATATATATATATATATATATATATATATATATATATATATATATATAATCCGCGACATCGACCATCGACGGAATCGCCATCAAAATAGTTTCCGTCAACGTCATTATTGTCATAATTGTTACAACAAACACATTATTTATGACGCAGACTCTCCTATCAAAAACCGCCAACCTCAACAACGCCAACAACAGTGACAAAGTTTATTAGATCAACATCAACAATAACACTAATAGCAACAACAACAACACTAACAACACCGACACTACCACCATCACAATCACCACCACCACCACCACCACCACCACCACCACCACCATCATCATCACATCATCATCATCACCACCACAACTACCATCGCCATCACCACCACCACCACCACCACCACCACCACCACCACCACCACCACCACCACCACCACCACCATCATCATCATCACCACCACAACTACCATCACCACTACCACAACCACAACCACAACCACACTACAACCACCACCATCACCACCATCACCATCACCACAACCATCACCACAACCAGCATCACCACCACCACCATCATCATCATCATCATCATCATCACCACCACCACTACCATCACCACTACCACAACCACAACCACACCATCACCATCACCATCTCCAGCACCATCACCACCATCACCATCACTATCACCATCACCACAACCACTACCACAACCACCATCACCACCATCACCACCATCACCACCATCACCACCATCACCACCATCACCACCATCACCACCATCACCACCATCACCACCATCACCACCATCACCACCACCACCACCACCACCATCACCATCACCACCATCACCATCATCAATACCACCACCATCACCACCATCACCACCACCATCACCACCACCACCACCACCACCACCACCACCATCATCATCACCATCACCACCATCACCACCACCACCACCACCATCACCACCACCAACACCACCATCATCACCACCACTACCACCACCTCCACCATCACCACCACTACCACCACCATCACCATCACCATCACCGTCACCATCACCGTCACCACCGTCACCACCATCACCACCATCACCACCATCACCACCATCACCACCATCACCACCATCACCACCACCACCACTACCACAACCTCCACCATCACCACCACTACCACCACCACCATCACCACCACCACCACCATCACCGTCACCACCATCACCACCACCACAAAAAAGGACTCGGCTATTCTAGCGACATATTCAGTAGTTTGCCGATTACACAACGCCTGGAATTGACTAACAAGACGTAAACATTATCAACTAATAATGTCAACATATTGTTTACATTTTTTTTTTTCGGTACCCTTACTCCGCGATGACTAGAAATACTTATGATAATTAAAATACAAAAAGGATATTAGGCGCGCTACGAAAAAAATACGTTTCAAAATATATTTCAAAAATATAATTTTTTATTAACAGAATATTCAATATGTCGTGTATGGCTGCCAGTCGCCGATATATTCCACCATTTAAGTATCTAACCGGAAATATTGCAATTGTGCGCAGCTTGCGAATTTAACCACACTCTAATTAACACAATGCGATAAGCGGGCAGCCATACCAGCGGCGAAAACGCGTCAAGTTACGCGTTGTTTCAACAGTTACCGTAACCCGGCCGCCACCTGTCGCTTATTCGTGTTCGCCTGACACGATCTACAACCTTCTTTTATACGCATACTCCGAGATGACTAGTCTAACCAGTGCCATCTGGTGGAGTCAGTCAACCGGCACCATCCGAATAGTCAACCGAGGTCCGCGTCTTTGCCGCCGTTACCGTCCACACCTCGCAGTCGACAACACACGGTGATCCCAGCTTTGCTTGTGGCTGCAGCTGATCTGTGGAATCGACTGAAAGATGCCATCAGGATGGCAAATATATACAGTTGAATAAACTGCTAGACACATGGTTGTGTTGCCTTTTGTAATGTGCTAATCATCAATAACCGTGTTTACAATGTCACCACTATTTATCCGTACCACAACCAAACACCTCAATAAATAAAACTAGCAACAACCCGGCCAGTAACAACTACACCCGCGACAACTTATTCAGCACCGGCTGGCAACACGATCACCACAACGTCAACAATACTACAAACAGCTCCTTTATTAATAACATCATCGTTTATTCAAACTGATTTTGTTAAATTATTCTATTAACCTGTAGGATTGCTCTCTTTACCTTTTAAGTTATTTATTGTTGTCGCCAATTTTGTAAAAAGAATATATTATTATAACTGGTATTAAATATATTCAGTACACGAGTCGGTATTAAAGCAAGTTAATAATCATGATGTAATCTCCCCACCAACGCCAACAACAGTGACAAAGTTAATTAGATCAACGTCAACAATAACACTAATAGCAACAACAACAACACTAACAACACCGACACTACCACCATCACAATCACAATCACCACCACCACCACCACCACCACCACCACCACCACCACCACCACCACCACCACCACCACCACCACCATCATCATCATCATCACCACCACAACTACCATCACCACTACCACAACCACAACCACAACCACAACCACAACCACAACCACAACCACAACCACAACCACCACCATCACCATCACCGCCATCACCACAACCACCACCACAACCAGCATCACCACCATCACCACCACCACTACACCATCACCATCACCATCTCCGGCACCATCACCACCATCACCATCACCATCACCACAACCACTACCACAACCACCATCACCAACATCACCACCACCACCACCACCAACACCACCATCACCATCTCCAGCACCATCACCACCATCACTATCACCACAACCACTACCACCATCACCACCATCACCACCACCACCACCACCACCACCACCACCACCACCACCACCACCGCCACAACCGTCACCACCGTCACCACCATCACCACCATCACCACCATCACCACCATCACCACCATCATCATCATCACCACCACAACTACCACAACCACAACCACAACCACAACCACAACCACAACCACAACCACACCACCACCACCACCACCACCATCACCGCCACCACCACCACAACCAGCATCACCACCATCATCACCACCACTACCACCACCATCATCATCATCATCATCACCACCACAACTACCATCACCACTACCACAACCACAACCACAACCACAACCACAACCACAACCACACCACCACCACCACCATCACCATCACCGCCATCACCACAACCACCACCACAACCAGCATCACCGCCATCACCACCACCACCACCACCACCACCACCACCACCACCACCACCATCATCATCATCATCATCACCACCACCACTACCATCACCACCATCACCACCATCACCATCATCACCACTACACCATCACCATCTCCGGCACCATCACCACCATCACCATCACCACAACCACTACCACAACAACCATCACCAACATCACCACCACCACCACCACAACCAGCATCACCACCATCATCACCACCACCACCACCACCATCATCATCATCATCATCACCACCACAACTACCATCACCACTACCACAACCACAACCACAACCACAACCACACCACCACCACCACCATCACCATCACCGCCATCACCACAACCATCACCACAACCAGCATCACCGCCATCACCACCACCACCACCACCACCACCATCATCATCATCATCATCACCACCACCACTACCATCACCACCATCACCACCATCACCATCATCACCACTACACCATCACCATCTCCGGCACCATCACCACCATCACCATCACCACAACCACTACCACAACCACCATCACCAACATCACCAACATCACCACCACCACCACCAACACCACCATCACCACCATCACCACCATCACCACCATCACCACCATCACCATCATCACCACCACACCATCACCATCTCCAGCACCATCACCCTCACCACAACAACTACCACAACCACCATCACCACCATCACCACCATCACCACCATCACCACCATCACCACCATCACCACCACCACCACCAACACCACCATCACCATCATCAATACCACTACCATCACCACCATCACCACCACCACCACCGCTACCACCACCTCCACCTCCACCATCACCACCACTACCACCACCATCACCATCACCACCACCATCACCATCACCGTCACCACCGTCACCACCGTCACCACCGTCACCACCGTCACCACCATCACCACCATCACCACCATCACCACCATCACCACCACCACCACCACCACCACCATCACCACCATCACCACCATCACCACCATCACCACCACCATCACCACCATCACCACCATCACCACCACCATCACCACTACCACCACCACTACCACAACCTCCACCATCACCACCACTACCACCACCACCATCACCACCACCACCATCACCATCACCACCATCACCACCACCACAAAAAAGGACTCGGCTATTCTAGCGACATATTCAGTAGTTTGCCGATTACACAACGCCTGGAATGGACTAACAAGACGTAAACATTATCAACTAATATTGTCAACATATTATTTAAAAAGTTTGACGCGATGACTAGAAATACTTATGATAATTAAAATACAAAAAGGATATTAGCCGCGCTACGAAAAAAATACGTTTCAAAATATATTTCAAAAATATGTAAAAAATGTAATCTCCCCACCTTTTCAATATCATCATTACCATAAATGTCTTTTGACATATGCAATACTTTCGTGCGTTGCTAGTATTTAATCATTACTGTTGTTTTATTCTTTGTTATTTTTAGTCAGGCTTGTTATGTATTTTCGTTCATTTTTTTGAGATTTGCAAACCTATTCATCTTTGGAAACTTTATGATATAGTGAATCTGAAAACCAATGTTTACATTTTTAAAGGTATGGCGGCCATCTTGGATTTTTTTAATGGTGGACACTGGAAACCTGTATTTCTCAATATATCAGCTGCTAAAGCATCCAGCCTTTTGATTTTGGTGGATAAACCTACATATTGAGGGGCAAGGAATCCAATAGGATCAACTACAGTCACTCAAGCATAACGAAATTACTAGTGTATGACAGGTATACATGTTGTGACTGAATATTATACATGTAGCATAGCATATAAACGCATGTGTACATTGGAAACAAGTATGTGTCTGTATTTTCATTTATTAACACCTTATAACTATCATAACAGTATCATTACACAATTGCGTGCAATTCACATATATGTCTGGTTTGTTATACTATTGTTGTCACCCGGTACACTGCTCATTAATCATCACATTAGAGAACCTTTCTGCCGGACATTCTGACCACATGGCCAGCCCATCTCAACTGTGTCTGCTTCGGCTTGGCGTATATACTTGGTAAGCCAACCGTGTGTATGTCGTGGAGATGCCGTATATATGCCAAGTAGATGCCAGATGTATATATATATCTAAGTAATATTATATATATATATATATATATATATATATATATATATATATATATATATATATATATGGTGGGTAGATGCCGGGATCAGATAGAAGTGTTTAAAATAATAAATGATTATGAAAATATTGATAGAAATATTTGTTTCTCAGTTAAGAAAGATCGAAGGACCAGAGGACATGAAGTTACATTAGCAAAGGAGCAGTGTAGATTAGATGTAAGAAAGTTCTCATTTTCACAAAGGACTGTAAATAAATGGAACAGATTATCTGCTGATTGTGTGGGTGCTAGTAGCGTGAATATGTTTTAAAATAAAATCGACACATACCTCAGAAGGCCTTGTCCACCTGCCACCTAGAGCTAATTATCTGGGTGGCAATCTTGTTAAATCTTGTTAGATGCCGAGTAGATGCCGGGTTGAGGCCGGGTAGATGCCATGTATGTATATATATATATGTGTGTGTGTGTGTGTGTGTGTGTGTGTGTGTGTGTGTGTGTGTGTGTGTGTGTGTGTGTGTGTGTGTGTGTGTGTGTGTAAACATCTAGTTGTATAGAACGAAGAACGAACGAATGAAGAACGAAGAAGTTTATTGACTCCATGTATATAAAAAGTACAATTTTGTCAGCTTTCATTGTATAAATACAATAAAACATATACAAACGCAAATATACAATATACGCATGATACACCACACGTAGATAACAACTATTGGACTCGATAAGCCAAAAGGATTCCTTGTCCACCTGCCATCTAGAGTTAATTTTCTGGATGGTGTTAAATCTTGTATGTAATTCACTATAATTTGCTAACAAAAAATTATTAATAATACATAATATATACCAGACGGGGTCGGTGACTCCTATTAAGACAAACTGTCGTTATCATAGGAGTCATTTTAATCAACAATAAAGTACATCTCGTGTGTGTGTGTGTGTGTGTGTGTGTGCGCGCGCGTGTGCGTGTGTACGTTCGTGCATGCGAGTGTTTTGTATTTTGGTTTGCATGTATACGTGTACGCATGAATACACTCTTACGCTGGCGTCATTGTAATCGATTACACATTATCATTACGTCATTGTAATCGATTACACATTCTCATTACGTCATTTATTATATGTTTTGCTGACATGTATAACAGTTTGATAGTGTGCACATATAGTCGTATTTTTGTAAGAAATAATTGTTCACATATATTGAAAAACCTCGCATACTGTGGGTGTACGTCTTTTCTTTAATTACATCCGGAGTGTTATTTATAGCGTATGGCACGTTGTGTTTCGTTGCAAACTCGTGCTTAGTTTTTAAAATATATATATTTTGTGTTTTCCGAGTGTCGTAATTGTGTATGTTATCTTTTGTGACAATTTTCCATTTTAATAAATAATCCGGTGGATTTTTTTGAATATGTCTGAAGTACAACTTTTATTCTTGTTGCTTTAAGATGTCTTCTACTTTTAACAGGTTAAGTGTTTTAAAAAGTGGTTCAGTCTCTGAGTTATATTTGCTTAGTGTTATTATTTGCATTGCTTTCTTTTGGATTTTCATAATTCTGTTTCCCTGATAACCCCGTGCCATAAAGCAATAATTAATGTGAGATAATAGTAACGAGTTACATACCTTAACGTTTATTTGCACTGGTAGTACGTATTTTAATATATTCAATATGCCAATTATTTTGTAACATTTACTTGATACTTTTTCAGTGTGCTTTTTCCAATTTAAGTTTTAGTCCAAAGTCAACCCTAAAAAGTTAAATTCGTCTACTTTTTCAATATTTATATAATCTATTTTAAGTGTAACAGTTGCTATGCGTTTATTTGGCGTATGGATAATCATACATTTTGATTTGTTTTTATTCAGCGATAATTTATAAATGTTTAGCCATTCAATAACTTTAGAGAGTTCTTCATTTATTGATGATAGTATATTATTATTTTCAAGTACTAAATAGTGTAGTGTCATCTGCATACATAATGAAATCGAACTTACGACTGGCTTGTGAGAAATCGTTAAATATAACAAACAATAGTGTCCGAGTATTGAGCCTTGAGGAACGCCAATGGTTACTGATAAAATGTCTGACTTTATATCTTCTATTTCAATATATTGTTTTCTATTATGTAAATAATTGTAATGTTGGACCTTTTAGGCCATAGTATTTTAATTTAGTTAGAATATTATGATCAATGGTGTCAAATGGCTTAGACAAGTCGAGAAATATACTAATAGGTACGTCATTTGTATCCATTTGAGTTACTATTCTATCAATTAGCTCAAGTGCAGCATATTCAGTAAAATGTTCAGGTCTAAAGCCATACTTACTATCAAAAATAAGTTTTAAGTCGTTAAAGTATGATGATAATTGTGTAAAAATTATCTTCTCAAGTACTTAGCTGTTTTTAGTAGGAAAGATTTTGTATAGCTTTCTTTACAGTATCTTCGTTTACATTAAAAAAAGTAAAAGTTGAGTTTATTTGTTTATTTAGAACAAAATTGTAGGTTTTGTTATCTGCGTATTTAATACATTTTGCTATAGAGTGATAAATATTTGTAAAATATTAAATTTGCTTGCAATATATTTTATATATGTGAGTTTGATACCGTTATCATTTTAAAATAGTGGTAATTTATGCTGCGTAGTTTTTTTAAAAGAGAAATTCATTAATAGTTTTCCAAGTGTTTCTTATATCGTTTCTGAAAATATTAAAACTGTGTTCGAAATACATTTGTTTTGCTTCAAGAATGTTTTTCTTTAATATCGTATAGGTATGGACTTATATTTCATACTGATCTTTGCGTGAGGTGGCAGCACTACTGATATGAGCCACTCTCTGTGAGTGAGGTGGACTTTAACGAGGTCAGGGTCCGATATGTAAATTACCCCTACAGCCGCAGCTATTGCGTGACAACTGCATAATAAATAACGGAAACTCCAAGCTAACCAGCGTAGTGCAGACAGATCGCGTAGTTTGTGCGCGTGACACTTGCAGCACACAAGGATCTTGGTTCTCAAGTGAGCAGACGTATCTACACAAGTTTTCCGTTTCCAGTATTCGAGTTTCCGATAACGAAATTGAATTCCGCCTCCCTCCCCACTTACCATACTTTAGGATGTTAGGAATAAATTTTGTAGAGTTGTAGGGGCGGAATGGCCCCACCTCTCTGGATATTATCTAAAACCTTACTAGTTACAATATTGATATATTTATATAATCGTTGTACCACGTGATTTGTTGATCATTGTTTATTTTCCGTATGTTATTGTTCATACCCATATTGTGGGCCTTTTGTCGTGTGATGTTTAGGTAAACGACGCAATGTATGAAGATCTCTATAGGCCCACATTTGTTGTAAATATTCCATGTTTTCACGTTTCAAATGTCAGAAATAAATCCCGGCCATTTTCATTCTACCTGGTGTTGTGTTGGTGCCTTGCGTAATATACGTTTTGAGATTAATGTTAATAGTTTCGTAATGCTTGAGTAATCCATGTTGATTTTTATGTTTATATTGATTAAATTTAACTAATGTGGTTGGCATATGCTTTTTTGTTGCCCGTGAAATGTATTCGTATATTATCTCGTAATTACGATTTGTATCGGCAATCAGATTTCTAGTTAGTTTATTGTAAATTGCATCTGAATGTATTTCATGTTTAACCTTTTACACAGCTTCTTCATTTGATATGTTTACTTTTACAAATCTAGGAGAAGGTTCTGGATTGAGTAAAATGTCAATAATCATGAAATACGGTTGATGGTCAGAGAAACGTTTGGTTAGAATACCCGCAGTACTATCTAATATATATTTATTTAGTTTACAGAAACACTTATCTATTGAAGTAGGAAGAGTAATCTGATGGTAAAGGATGTGTGATATTAAGGTATCAAAAAATTACTATATCTATAATTTTCGTTTAATTTCATCAAATTTATATTAAAATCCCCTGCGATAATAAGAATAGTGTTACAATATTTTTCTAATGCTGATATAGTCGATGAGAATTCGTTTATAAATGCATTTATGTTGTCATTATTTGATCTCGGAGGTCTGTATATGTTTCCCATAGTAATATTCTTAGATTGGCTGCCACCATTTATTTGGACTACTAATCCTTCCCAGTTTTCATACATGTTAATATTTAATTTGACATCCGATCTATGTGTGTTGTCAACATATATTGTTAGCTCTCCTTTGTCGCTACAGTGTTTGCCCTGTGCTAAACAAGTGTAGCCATGTAAAGAAAATTGGGACAAATCATCTGTTTCTGCCTTCCATATTTCTTGTAAACACTAAATTTAAAACTACTACTGCTTAGTTCTTCTACAAAAGCCTCTAATTAATAATTTTTTGCATTTATTGGTTGTATATTAGTGCATAAGATACTAAAACATTTAGTGTTATTCTTAGCTAATTTGGTAAACGTATCAAAGTCGTCATAAGATGAGCGACGTATTATTTGAGGTTCATTATTTCCAGTATCATTTATATTTAGAACAATTATTAAATAATTATTATGAATAGCTCCTAAATAGGATAGGAATGTTTCATCAAATGCCATGATTTAATCTGAGTGTTTTCTTTGAAATATATGTGTAAGTTGATTCATGCTCTATTTCAAGATATTGTGATTGATTGTGATTCAGTTTATCTTTGACATAGCCGTTTGCTAGTGTTCATGGTGTGGTGTGGTGTGGTGTGGTGTGGTGTGGTGTGGTGTGGTGTGGTGTGGTGTGGTGTGTGTAAATGTGTGCGTAAGCTGATATATACTTCTTGTGGTTTTGTATGAGAACAAATAACAACAACAAATGTGGTTACCATCGTGAATACAAGATGGCCCTTTTCTTTGGAGAACATAATGTACATTGTATTTAAACGGTGTCTATGCCACATTATTTATATGTATGACTGCTGATTATAGTATTTTTTCTCAACGCCAAATGGTACTATAACTTCCGTTTAAATGCCTTAATTATAATTATTTATATTAATGGATTATATATAACTAGAACATTAATTGTGTATAAGACAATAGCTAACTTAAGGAAATCACAGTTTGGCAATGCAAGTTTCAGGTTTTTCAAAGCCACATGCCATTTACGTATATCAATTAAATTCGTCGATATCCGCCTGAGAGCTTACCTCCTTGATAGAGTTTTGATAGTGTTTTAATTAACCAGCACTTTCCCGTTGTAGGTCCAACAGTCTTGGATCTTCTTGTTTCTCTTTAGTTGTCTACTTTATCTGGCCAGTGCGGCACAGCGCTGGGTGAGATCTTCATTGAGAAAGATCGTGTTGTCGTCGTCTCGCAGTCTCCGACGTTGACGGATGATCGCGTCTTGCACATTTTCATTGTTGAAGCGAACATTAACCACCGGCGCCGATCCCCTCCTGTCACTGTCTCTCTGCCTGTGGCTTCGCGCAATGTCCTTAGGTGTGGTCGGGGGGGGGGGGGGGGGGTCACTACCATCTTGTCGTTGATTATGGCCAACACTTTGGCCGTAGCGTCCTCCCCTCTCCGTCCTTAAATTCCCTCTTCGCGAATACTGCTCAACATTATCACAATGGAACTCCAAATCAAATATATTTAAGATATATTTCTTTTCAGACTAACAATTCGGTCCTTCTTTGCGTTCAGCGACGGTCATTGTCAATCTTGTTCGCCAGCGCTTCGTGGAACAGGGCCGTTTTTAGTTTTGTCAACACCACGTCGTCGTTTAACAGTTCAAAGAAGTGCATTAGCATTGCGCCGGAGTCCGGCACCTCGCTCTCCCTATCGCTGGCGGACTTACGTGTTGTAGGCATAGTTCAAAAGTTTATATCTCTCCCAGGAAAAACACGCCACGTTAAGCAGCGGCAGCCATCTTGAATATAGATGTCGGGAAGATGCCGGGTAGATGCGTGGTAAATGTCGGGTATATGCCGGTTAGATACCGGGTAGATGTGGTGTGTAGATACCGGTTAAATGCCAGGAAGGTGCCGGGTAAATGCCGTGTAGATACCTGGCAGACGCCGGGTTGATGGCGGGTAGATGCCGGGTAGATGCCGGGCAGATGCCGGGCAGATGCCGGGTAGATGCCGGGTAGATGCCGTGTAGATGCCGAGTAAGCCATACGCACAAATGTCGAGTCTGTGTCAACTTGTCGCGTATTGGTCACAACACTGTCCTAGACACACGGACTGGTACAGTTGAATACGCAAACAAACTTGCATCTAGACGGTCTTCCTGTGTATACAAACTTGAGACTTTATAGCGTCCCCAAAGCGACTCGATAGACAATGCGTGTGGTATATGTCAATAAGCAAAACAAACGGAGCTTGTCGTGAAGCACCGCACAATTATAACAAAAACAATTCTTTCTTTTAATATAATCTTTCTGTGGAAATGTAAACAGATACCCGGAGGTCATCGTGACCCGACAAACTCAACCAACCTCTCATACTTCAGTTCTACAGACGTGTGTGTGTGTGTGTGTGTGTGCGTGCGTGCGTGTGTGTGTGCATGCATGTGTGTATGTGTGCGTTTGTGCGTATATGTGTGTTTGTGTGCGTGTGTACATGTGTGCGTGTGTGTGTTGTGTTTGTGTGTGCGTGTGCGCGCGTGCGTGTATATGCGTGCGTGCATGCGGCGGTTTTGTGCCTATGCTTGTGTGCGTGTATGTGTGTGTGTGCTTGCATTCGTGTGGATGTGTGTGTGTGTGGGGGGGGGGGGTCTGTGTGTGTGCGTGTGCGTGCGTGTGAGTGAGTGTGTATGTGTGTGTGCATGCGTGCGTTCTTATGTATGTGACGAGTGAGTGACTGACTGGGTGAACGTGTGAGGGGAGGTTTGGTCGTCAATACTATTATGTAAATGTTATTTATGCCACTTATCACTACCATCGCGTTTTTTTCATATCACGTACTGATTAAAGCTCCTGAATCCGAGGTCTTTCTCCGGTGAGGCACACCAGATTTAACAGTGAAGAGTATCACACTGTCGCAAATGCGTAAAGTCTATTGTAATTATTACATACGATTTTATTTTGTCCGATGTGGCTATTAAAGTTTTTGTGTAACAAGTAAAAAAGCAGGTTAATTTATAAGTAATTGTTCGTCTTTGGTGAACAAAATCCGAGAAAGCCGGTTTCGTTTGCGACAATTTCCCGCAAATCGGCTCAGTGTGTTAGAATTCCCAGCCAGCAAACTAAGTGTGGGCAACTATATTTGGCGAAAGTTTCGTATTTCAGCATGGAGACGGCTCTAGTCCAAATACACGAAGACATGGAACAAATGATATCGGTGAAAGTAAATATTTCATGGCAACAAATAATGTTAAACATGCTCTTGTCACCACAGATAAACAAAAACATTTAGGAGTAATTATTGATTCAAAACTTTCATTTGATGATCACATCAACCTTGTGATTAATAAAGCAACCAGAATGACAACAGTAGTAAGAAGAACTTTTCAGTTCTTAGATACTCACACGTTCTTGCCACTATACAAGACTACGGTTAGATCCCACATAGATTATATAATTGCAGTATGGTATCCATATAAGACGAAACATAAAATAGAAAATGTCCAGAGAAGAGCCACAAAAGAGGGTATGAGGGACTTATCATATATTGAAAGACTTAAATTACTTAAGTTACCTACATTAGCATATCGTAGGTTAAGAGGAGATAAGATTGAAGTCTATAAAATAATGCATAACATATATGATACACAATCTGCACCAAACCTCCCTAAATGGGAGGATGTGGCATCACGATCCAGTAACAGAGGACACTCCCTTAAACTATTCAACCAAAGAGCAAAACAATACATATGAAAAAAATGCATTCCCGTTTAAAGTGGTTGAACCATGTAATGTTTACCTGATTCACTAATACAAGCTAAATCAATAAGTTCATTTAAAAACCGCCTTGATAAATTCTGGTCAACCCAGGAGATACTATACGACTATGAAGCACCATTACCATTAAACACTGCAACCGGAAACCATAAACTTTTCATATTAGAACCCGAAGAAGAAAATCTGATCATTGAGGAACCGAGACGATCCTGCGATCAGAACAGTCCTAAGGTATCCTAATGTATGACGCAGGCAATTGACTCACGGCGTGGCTTGTACTGTTAGATCTTAGTGCAGCATTCGACACACTAAATTAAGATACGCGAAGCTACTTCAACCCTGAGACTGATTCAACACGATGTTTCGCTGGGCTCTGTCCTAGGTCCACTGTTATTCAACACGTACATTTTACCTATCGCGGACATCTTCGAACGCCATCAGATCCGCTACCATATATACGCGGACGACACTCAACTGTATGCTGAGTGTCCGCCATCGAACAAAAATCGACGAATGTGTACGTGATATAAGACGCTTGCTGAATTGCAATCATCTCCTACTAAACGCGACGAAAACAGAAGCCATCGTTTTTCGTTCTAGCACTGTCCGCTCGCCTTCTGCAGTGTCTACCATCGATGTATGTGGGTCCACCATATCACTGACACCGACTGTTTGTGATGTTGACGTTATAATTGACAGCAGACTTGACATGTCGGCTCAAGTATCGAACGCCTGTCGTGCTGCTTACTCCAATCTATTTCGCATTGCCAAGATACGAACAAGCCTGACAATTACAGCATGTAAGACTCTCGGCCACTCCCTTGTTACAGACAGACAGAGAGACAGACAGTATTTATTTTGACCATCATAAGTACATAAACTACAATATAACATTCATTGTAAGGTCAGGGAGGCTCCCATTAAGACAATTATATGCCGCTATCATGGGAGCCACCCCACTCATGTAACATATTTATATGATTATCACGTGATCAACTATATATGCATATATATATATATATGTGTGTAAACATAGTATGTTTAGTATAATATATTATAGTATAGTATAATACATCAATTAGTTTAAACAAATGCAAAGTCATGTCTAGTTTAAGAATGACAGATGTAACAGTTAGAAATATGACAACATGATTCATAGTTCTTGATAAAGTAATTTTTTGTATAAGTGGAAAAACCATATAAACTATGTGTATACATTTTATCAAGGATGATGCTTGGAGTATTGTTAACAGTTTGTATAATGTTGTGTCTGATGTACTTTTTTGCATATTGATGATTAACTCTGGGAATAAATAAGTTGTTTTTACCACGTGTGTTGTATTGGTGAATTGCAAAGTTATATGTGTATGGAATACGACTGAAATATTCTGGTATAACATTGTTGATCAATTTGTAATAAAATTTGAGCTGTTGGAGTCTATAGATGTCATCCAGCTTAAGAAATTTACATTCTTTGAAGATGGGATCTGTGTGAGAATTGTATTTACTTGAAGTAACTATTCGCACTGCTTTCTTTTGAAGTTTAAAGATGCGATGGGCTTGATGACCCCACACCAATATGCCATAATTAATCTTGGGAAGAATGAGCGAATTATACATTATAGATAATATATTCTTAGGTAATACATGCTTAAGTTTATTTAAAATGGCTATTATTTTATTTATTTTATTCGCTGTTTTGTTTATATGGCTGTCCCAATTTAGGTGTTGGTTTATGGTGATACCTAAAAAATTAAAATCATGTACACATTCAATACTTGTCCCATCAATTTCTATTTTAGGAAGTTTGATTTCCTTTTGGGGCATGTGAAATACCATGAATTTTGTTTTTTTAATGTTAAGAGAAAGTTTGTTTGCCTTTAGCCACTTGCATATATTTTCTAATTCTTTATTTATAATTTGATTTTGGACTTGGCCATCCGGAGATTGGAATGTATTCAATGTACTAAAAAGAGTGGTGTCGTCTGCATACATTATGAATTTAAAATGATCACTTGAAAATATTATGTCATTAATATATATGATAAATAGAAGGGGTCCTAAAATAGACCCTTGTGGGACACCAGTGTTTATGACAGCTTCTTCCGACTTGTAAGCGCCAATTTCAACATATTGCTTACGATTGTGTAAGTAGTTTTTACATAGATCTAGTGCTGCACCATTTATTCCATAATAATTTAGTTTTTGTAATAATATGTTATGATCAATTGTGTCAAAGGCTTTAGAGAGGTCTAGGTATATGTTTATTGGGGTTGCTGATTGGTCAAGTTGTTGGACAACTCTGTCTATTATTTCTAGAGTGGCAAGTTCCGTTGAATGGTTTTCCCTAAACCCGTATTGATTCTCACAGTATAAGTTATTGGAATTGAAATGTTTGTGTATTTGATTAAACATAAATCTTTCAAATATCTTGGAAATAGCTGGTAAGATAGAAATTGGACGATAATTATCAAAGATTGTCTCATCACCATTTTTTAAAAGTGGAATAACTTTAGCAATTTTTTATTTATCTGGGAATATGCCAGTTGTTATTGATTGGTTAATGATTAGAGTGACTGATTCACTTATTTCGTTTTTTATTAGCTTTAGTAGTTTGGTTGATAGACCATCTTTACCACAGCTACATTTTGGATGTAAGCTATCGATTATGCTAATCGTTGTACTATTGTCTATTGGCTTAAAGTTGAAAGTCTGTATACGTCTCTCTGTTAAATAGTCTTTGTAACAGTTATCTCCTGTATTGGTTATTTGTGATGCAAGTGTAGAACCAATATTTATGAAAAATGAATTAAATTTATTTGCAATAGTAGTCTTGTCAGTTACTTTTTTCCCATCAAATTGAAAGAAATCAGGAAATGTTTCTTTCCCTGTATTTGTTTGAATAATTTCTTTTATCATAGACCATGTTTTTTTAATATCGTGCTTATTTCTTTCCAAATTGGATTGATAATATGCTTGTTTGGCTAATCTAATATTTCTTTTAAGAATGTTATTATATGTATGAAAATTTGTACTGAGCGAAACATATTCTGCTGTACCTATATCAGTATGTTTAAGTTTTGAATACAACTTATCCCTAAATTTTATAGATCTAATGATACCTTGTGTAATCCAACATGACTTTTTGTGCTTGTGTTTATTATATTTTATGATTTTAGTAGGTAAGAATTTATCCATAGCAGTAGTAATAGTTTCATCAAGGAGGTTGTAATTGTCGTTGGGATTAGTATCTCTATCCTTATTTAGTTTATTATAAATATTTGAACGCATCAATTATATTTTAAAATGTTCAAGGCTGTCAGTATTTTGTTTTTTAATTCTGATAAATTTAGGGACATTTGTAACAGTTGCATTGCAATCAAGGCATATAAAATACGGAAAGTGATCAGAAATGCTGCTGATTAAAATGCCGGCAGTTGATTTAAAGAGACCTTTTGAGAGTTTGCATAGAAAATTATCAATAAGCGTGCAGTTAGTATTTGAAAAACGTGTTGGTAAAGTAATTTTAGGAAAGAAACCATGTGCTGTGATTGTATCAAAATATTCACATATTATGTGTTTTTCTTTTATTTTCAGTAGATCAATATTATAATCTCCGGCTAGTATTACTTCACCAGTTAGGTTTTGCAGATGATCTAATTTTGGGCATAATTCTTCTATGAATGTTTGGTAATTCTCAATGACATCTCTAGGAGGTCGGTATATATTTCCAAGGATGATTTTTTTCTTGACGGTGTTTGATGTTATTTCAATAAATTGTCCTTCCCATATGTTTGACTTTGTATAAATATCTAACAATTTATATTTGTAATTTTTATCAAGATATATTGCTAGGCCAGCGTGACCACTACATATTCTGCCTTGTGATATTAAATTGTATCCATCAATTTGTAATAAGGAGGTATCAGAATCATCCCTAAGCCACGTTTCTTGTAAACAAAGAGCGTTGATTTTACAATTATTGTTTCTAAGTAGGTCTAGCTTAATAAAAATTTCATCAATTTTTGCGTTTAGACATTGACAGTTTAGACTTAGTATTGTAAATTTGTCCTGTTTGTTTTTTATGTGATTAATTAAGTCGTCATCATTAAAATATGGTGACTGGTGAATTATATTTAATTCACCATCTTCATCATTTGTATCTATTTTTAAAATATGATTTAAATAATTATTTTCTATACCACCGTAACTTCCTAACAAACGTTCAGTATTGATCATATTTAAAACAATATATTGCTTGTCAAATTAATAAAATTAAACAGCATGACAATTTTACTTTAAAAAAAAAAAAAAATTTGGCAAAATCATATATATAACGCATATAACGCGCAACCGCCTGAATAATATATTTAAAGGAGATGCCGCATGCTCCCCATTAAGGCTCGACTACAGGAACGCTGTCCTGTATGGCCGACCGGCTCTTGTACAGTCTTGAGATGGTGCAGCGCTCGGCCAGAGTCGTGCTGCGAATCAGGCGGGGCGACCGGCGAAGCATGACGGCCGCATTGCAACAGCTCCACTGGTTGCTCGTGAAGTATCGCATTGAGTACGAGCTACTCGTCATTGTGTTTCGCGCCCTCCACGATCGGACGCCGGCGTACCTCGCCTTGCTTATCACGCCGTACATGCCGCACCACGCCGCGCCGCGCCATACGAACCGCCGATCGCGCGTTGCTGGCCGTTCCGCGCCACAACCTCGAACGATATGACCGCCGTTCATTCTCTCGCACGGGGCCAACTCCGTGGAACACGCTACCTGAGGAGCTGCGTCTGACCGAGTGCATGAACACATTCACTCATTATTTCAAGCTTGCGTTTAATATCTAGTTCTCTATACCATTCACTCTCCACACCGTAGTATTTATTATTACTACTATTATTGTGTACTATTATACTAACTTATTATTTAAATTGTTTACTCATTTAATATTTAATTCTATTATCTACATTTTGGCAGCTATTAGTCCTACTCTGGATATGAGGGTATAAACAAAGTATATTGTTATTATTTTCACAGAGTCGTTTATAGCCGTTTATTATTAATTATTTTATCAAAATTTCGCAAGTTAACAGTTATAATTATTACAGTTAATTTATTCATATACCTCATACTAAAAAGATTGCCATATGTCACAGAAGTAATATAAGCAGTGTTTGTGCGAAACTAATTATTTTTGCAGGGCATATCAAATGAACTGACCTATGGGATATCGGATTCACGGGCTTTACGATCTGCGTCTATTCCTGCGACATTGCTGTTCAACATCACCCGCTCTCTAAGGGGTGGGCGGTCGCATAAGTTCGTAAAGTTCAAAAATACGTTAAACGTTATATGTGTGTGGGGTAATCGTTATCACGAATCACGAGGAAACTATATTGGTGGCGCCACCTACCGAGTAAAATACTTACATGTCAATGCGAATTGATTCAACAAACATTTTGGATTGTACATATCCCAACTCCTACACCACGTATTTTTGGGTGAGTGGGACTAAACCAATGCTAAACGTATCAGCATCTTGACTTAGAACATATGATACCACCCCAGGCAGTCCGCTTGTCTCTGTCCGCATATAAACCGCCCACAGTCACACGACTTCTTATCTTATTCCCGTTAGGCGTACCGCAATTCCGATACATTTCCGCCATATTCGTTTTATCCACTGTCTGAGCGCATGCAAACACCCCCACACAGCTGTCCTTACTGTTGTTTCTGCTATGGTAACCCCACCGTCTACACCCACCGTAGGGCTGAAACGGTCACTCTCTCCACCTCCCAACTCCCCTGTATTAGCAATCAGTCCTGCCCGTTCTGAAACCCTGTGTTTCGCACAGCCCTTCCCGTGGAACCGTTCCGTCATGGTGCAACAGGCAGACGCTCGCTTCAAATCGTTCTACTCCTGCATCTTGGGTTCTCCGTTTATCTCTGTCCCTTTGTCTATCTCTATCTCTGTTTCAAAGTGCATTTGTATATCTGTCTGTGTGTCTGTCTGTCTGTCTCATTCTTCTCCCCACTCTCTCATTCACCTTCGTCTTTTGCATTCTCTCTAGCTCTCTCGCTGTTCTCCTCCCTCCCCCTCTCCTCCCTCCCCCTCTCCTCCGTCCCCCTCTCCTCTCTGTCCCTTTCTCCTTTTCTCTCTCTCTTTCTGTCTATGTGTCTACCCACCTCTGTGTGTGCGTACGTGCGTGCGTGTATGTGCATTCGTGCGCGCGTGCATGTGTAGAACATTGCAATCAAATCACAGACAAATGCAAGTTACAAATTCATACATAAAACTGTATTCATCTGTACAGTGCCACAGCCACAAAAAACATTCGACGACTGGCCTGGTTATGCAGCGACCTGACGTTCACAGTCAAGTATTTAATCTCCGTGTACTGTGCAATCAATAATATTACCAAACCACGTACAACAATACGACGTACCTCGTTCTATAAAAGTATGACAAACATTTAATATGACACATTCACTCCACCATTTCACATTATCAATAAGTACACGACATTCCCACTCACCTTTCCCTGCAGACATGGTGTGATCTAAGTGACACATTTTCACATTTATGACAATATTTGTATTGATAACGACGTTTCAGAGAACGTCTATCAGCGGTATGAAAACAATTTAATATCAATTGTTTCCACATAATATTATTATTAACTCATGCTATCAAAACACAAATTAAGAACTATCTTAATTATTGATAATAAATGACAATCTAAGTTTGGTCAAATTAAACAACCATCTTTGAAGAGACGGCCTGTTTTGTTATATTTGGTCGTATATGTTGTATTATATAGAATGGATTTACTTCCAAAACAACAACTAGACAGAAGCAACGGTGCCTCGTCTATCGATGGTACTGTCATGCGTTTGTTTTGTGCGGTGTCTGCTAACCGTAGACTGAGCATTATCCATATCAAATTACTACAGTTCGGTTCTCGTTACCATACACAATGTAGATAACAGACACTGGCAAATAAACAAAGGCTATGATACAAACAACTTTTTCTCGCCGCGACATCATTGAGCAATTACAGACGGTTAACTGGGTCTGCATACTGTTACCTGCGTTACGTAGTTGCAAAATATGCAGTGTACAATGACATGATCTACGTATATGTTGATTGTCATTCCGTGCTACAATATTGTGATAAACATACCGCGACTTTTGTAATCCAAACCAGTTTCTATTTTGTACATATTCTCGTACCTTTCGTCTTGGCAAGATGAACGCAATATCGAAAGACGCAGTTAGTGGTGTTGCATTCCAGCACCCACAGTTAATGGCGCTGTAATCTACTCTACCTGATGGGGGCTTCGGATTTTGGACGTAGCGGTACATTATCACACGTACGACAATGTGACAATATAAAGTGGCTTGTATTGGCACGCAATGCTGTCCCGGAAGCCGATCATCGTAAACCGTTGTGTGCTTTGCACCACCGAGTATTGTGCGGAAGTCCATCTCTATCTGGCGTTGAAGGCCACATAGTTCCACACGCGGTATCACGATTATCACATCGAACCTCTATTCCGTATTTTGACACGCCCGAGATCGATGTTTTTAGAGATCGGAATACGGGAGGCCCCAGCATTTACGTCGACCATCTGACGTGCATGTTCAGCCATGCAACAGAAGCACATCTGTTCACGACGAGTATTGTCTGTTGCACGGCGAGCATTGTCCTTTGTAATATATAAATACTTGTACAGTATTTAGAAACATGTATTTGAGACGATCGCAATTACAGCGCAACATCACATTATGCAACGTAGGAACGTCATATTTCTCAAATCTACTCATATGACACTTCAAATTCGCCCCACCAGAATGGATCTCCATAAATGTACGACTTTGGCAGAACCCATGTGCCGCCCCGCCTGTGTGCGGGGCGGCACATGGGTTCTACGTCTTCTGTTTATATGTCCATCTATGTCTGTGCTCATGGCATTGCAGTGCCCACTTGTTAGTGTTGAGCGTGCGCTATCGGGCGAGGTCGATGGCTTGTAGACAGAGGACTCCCACGACCACGAAGAGAAGGCCGATGAGACTGAAGACAGGAACTGACATGGCGGCGTTGTAGAAGGGGCAGTAAGGACACTGGAAGGATCCACACACCTGGCAGATGTGGAGGTGGAACAGACTGAACGTGTTGTAGAGCGTCGTGTTCTGTAGAGCTGCAACACACAAGTTGATGACACGAGGTGGGTTCATAGGCTTGCGCGTAATCACGGATACATCAGAACATGTGCGAATAAAAAGGATTGGCAATGAATTGGTATCATACACACGGACGCACTTGCACACGCACACGCGCACATGCGTGAATATGCGCACACACGCACGGACGGACATGTGTGTGTGGGTGCGTGCGTCCGTGCGTGCATGTGTGCGCACATTCACCCACGCACGCATGCATGTACGCACGCACGCATACACACACACACACATACACACACGCACATCGCGCACGAGCACACACACAAGCACACACACACGGACATGCGTGTGTGTGCGTGCGTGCGTCCGTGCGTGCGTGTGTGCGCACATTCACCCACGCACGCATGCATGTACGCACGCATACACACACACACATACACACACGCACATCGCGCACGCGCATACACACAAGCACACACACACACGCACATACGCACACATGCACACACACACACACACGAACACACGCACACACGTACACACGCACACGCACACACACACGCACATACACATACACACAAGAATTGCTCGAAGCTTGCAGTTGCATGTTAAACCACTCTGTGAGTAATGATGATGATGATGATGATGGTGATGATGATGATGATGATGGTGATGATGATGATGATGATGGTGATGATGATGATGATGATGGTGATGATGATGATGATGATGATGGTGATGATGATGATTATGGTGATGATGATGATAGTTTAGGTATGTCGTGGGGTGACCATAATTGTGAAATAACTATATTACTGCACTGACTGTAAAGCGCGGTTCGACAGTAATAATAATAATGTAATTCAATGTAATGTACACTGTGTGTCAAACACCTTTCATTTCATAAGGTTCCGCATCGTCAATATAAATGGGTGCCCACTCGTTTGTACATCCGTGAAGAACAACAATGTTAACAGCACTGTCCGGGCACACTCATC
>OZ023213.1:34564692-34594692 GCA_963995525.1 Escarpia spicata
CTGACACCTCTCCATTTAAGATAATACTGGACAGGGTTTTTACCTGTATGTTATGCATCCTAATGACAACTGCATGTAATAGCAGGCAGAAACCGAATGACAAGTGCCATCAATTGAAAGCTCGGATATCACGCTGCAAAACGATATCATGTATAATAATTCATCCTCGCATACGAGAATATTGGCAGCTATGATTACAACGTATGCGCAAACAGCAGAATAAAGACACGATCGGCCAAGTTCAAAACGAAGGTACAAAACGATATCTTACAAACTGAAATGTCAAGAGTATACAATTGACAATCAATATTAAAATAAAGACAAGAGTACAGAGGTCGGTTCTTCCTCCTTGTACCGTCTACAGGGGGTGAGAGTCGAGTATAGTACCGTCGAAGCACTCGCTCTGGTCTTTCTCTCCACAACTTCTTGTCAGGAGTGTCCCTTCTCTCCGTATTCATCTTTACCCGATCATCTCACGTCCTTCACCACACAGTCCACCATCTCAATTGTGGCCTTTTCCTTCTCCGGTGTCCTTGGTGTTGTTCTACCTCTGCTCTCTTTGTAAGTTTGCCTACATCCATCCTTGCCAAGTGGCCTGCCCATCTCATCCGGCTTCTCACCAGAGAAGGAAGAGCAAATACAGGAAGATAAACTAGACTGAAATAAGTAAACCATGTTCTCACCGACTCTTCTCATAGACACCATCTTCCCGAAGGCCTCGTCCTTGACACTGTGATGGACGAGATGAAGGGCATACGTGACCGTACACACGTCGAATGGATCGGTCAATCGGTCTAAGTTCATAGCCAGGTAGTCGGCTGCCAAATTCATGCTTGTGATTGCCTGATTCTGGGCGTCCTGCAACCAAAATAACACTGGATGTTTGTACGTTAGTTATACAATCTTGTCCTCGTGCAAGGAAATTAGTAGAATTTATGTATCTAGTACGTCGCGGTTTGTGTACGTCACAATAAAAAAAATTGTGCGTGACCCCCGACAAGCTTTGCCTTTGCCAAGAATGTTGAAAACAGTTATATACATGAATTACATTACTATTGCTGCGTGACATCTCATCAATCAAACATGCCCGCATACAGTTTTCATTTTAAGAACTTTGCCTTATGTTTCTTGTCTTAAAGAAACATTTTTAGGACCAGAATTCCAACAAATAATACTGTTCGGCATCCATTTTTGGATAGCTTGACGGAGGTTTTGTTATGCAACAGGTCATATGATCTATAGGACAATTTGACGAAGTGTTGTAGCGTTTAGACTCCTCCAGAGTATCCTACTAGTGATGAGGTGACTGAATCTACCTCCATGCTCTTATAAGACATAAACAATTTGTATCAACACATATTGTCCGTGTATTTTGGAAGTGACACTGACGACTGTTGTTCCCTTTTACCTGATGTTTTATACCAAGGAAATGAACTATCCCGAACTGCCTATGTAACGTGTCATGAACTTGGCATTTGACGTAATATTTTCACTGTGTATGGCTTGAAATGAAGGTTTAAACTTGCAATGTTGGTAGTACCTGTATTGTTAAAATGCGCACTTACCCCGGTAAGTACAGTCTTGGCGGTGGCGAACGCAATCACGCTGTACGCCGTCTCCGATACGTTCATTGGTAGACCATCCATCGTTGTTGCGTTTGACTACAACACATACTTAAATGTACCAGTATTTTCCTTTTGACATATACAACAAAAGTGTAACGAGTATACGTAGTTTATGTAGTATTTTTTTAGTAATACGCATTTCTAGCATAAACGCATGCTTTATGTATATCACTATAGCCTGGATCGCAAGCAATAAGAAAACGTATTTAAGTGATCGTGTATCAGAGTAGGCCTACGAATGTGAAAGACGACGTTTGTATTGCCAGATGGCGCAACACCTGTGTCTGATAACTGGGTACACGGTGCAAC
Organism: Escarpia spicata; assembly: GCA_963995525.1. Taxonomy (NCBI): domain Eukaryota; kingdom Metazoa; phylum Annelida; class Polychaeta; order Sabellida; family Siboglinidae; genus Escarpia; species Escarpia spicata. Next base: position 34,566,627 of record OZ023213.1, read on the forward strand.
AGGTTAAAGGGAAACAATTCCTCTACCAGAAATTAGCCAGCGTAGTAATTTGTAAGAAGAAGTATGCTGAGTTGAACGTGGAAGTCGTTGGGCATGCATCAAATGATATTGCGGTTAACTCAGCCAGGCTGCCAATAAAGCTTGTTTTGAAACCGGATGCTTTGTTTACTATTTGAACATGTTCCCGGATCATATCTTCCTAATTACGAACTTTGCTACAGGATTAATAAACACAATTTGGCGGGCAGTATCCCTTCAACATAGTTCGTTCTTATAATCTTAAGAACATCAGATTAATTAATAAATAAAATATAAAACTAGGAACAGACTCCTTTTAACTTCGTCCACATTGACGCCGCATTAAGTTTCGACGTGTGACAAGTCAATTCGACGAACCAATCAACGCCAAGTTTACAAACAACTTCTGTCAATAGGTGCAATGAACCAGCGAACTGAAGTTGAACGAGCGACATGGTTCAACGCTGCTTGACGAGAAGATTTGATAAGAAACGGGATGATTAGGACAGGCCACTTGTTGGGAATCGATGAAGGCAAACTTTCGAAGAGAGGAGAGGAGGAGAAACATTAATGCCTTAGGAAAACTGGAACAGCTGCTATTGAAAGAAGGTATTAAAAGAGATTTTAGAAAGGCGGCGGCGACCATAAGAAGGAGAAAAGGGGATGCTGGTGGTTGGCATTGGAGGGAACAACATAAAGGGCTTTACAACAATAAAGCATATGAATCTCGTCCCCATAGCCTGGACGAAGGACAGGTACGCACCAACATCTTAAGATCGAACACGTGCGATGTTCTAAGGAAGGCGCCCGACGTCTTGTTCTGTTGCTTCACGAGCCAGAACGTGAGACGACCCAGAACGTTCGGGTCGATGTAGACGACGTATTCCCACTCAGGTCGAGCCCCCGCCGCCAACACCTCTATGGCCAGCGCCGTCAGAAAGACACTTGTTGGGCTCTTCTTGCGTCTCATGGCCATACCGCCGTCTTTCGCGATAAAGGAGTACATCTGCATGAGGTCTGAAACACAACGAAGAGCCTGTTCAAAGTGTGCTGCTAATAGGATACACGTGGCTACGCTCTGGTAACAGTGTAATATTTCCTGCGAGATTGATATGCACACCAAAACGAGAGGAAAGCAACCTGGCTAACAGGAACACCAGTAAAGGAAAATATATGTGGCCTTCCTGAGGATCTGCAGCTCACAGCAATTTGTTTACGATGAGCCAGAGTTTGTGTAGAGCGTTCGACGAAGAAGATTACATATACCGCTAGTCCCTAGTGAGTTGGACAATGCGTGCTGTCAATTTATGTCTTCATATTAATGATATAATAGTGTGATATTTGTTGTACAAATTAATACATTGACCGCCACCAGTTATGTGATAATGACATATTGCGTATTTTTATAATTAGCATGTTTAAATTTGACATTTTACTAGATATGGCAATCATTTGGAATATGACAGAATTGTTGTAATGATGAATTGGATGTTCATTTAACAGACATCACATAATTTTGTATATAAGTTAACATAGGTTTTCTCGAAGACACAGAATCGAAGCAGGTGCATACATACACACACACACACACACACACACACACACACACACACACACACACACACACACACACACACACACACACACACACACACACACACACACACACACACACACACACACACACACACACACACACACACACACACACACACACACACACACACACACACACACACACACACACACACACACACACATATATATATATATATATATATATATATATACATACATATATATATATATACATACACGCACGCACATGCACACACACACAATGGTCCACCTTTCTCCGCTTTGATTTCAACTAATCGAAAATAAACACGATCTAAAAATCGACATCGAAACCTATCCACTTAGCGAGTAACATATCAACCACGAACCTTTGTTGAGGCCTGTCAGTGCGCCCGTTCGCACTTTCGTAGTGAGCTGGTCGGCGATTCGCAGGTACTCGAGCCAGAAAAAGTTAAGACCAAAGTGAAACATGGAGTGTTCGCTGTTGCCATATACGTAGCCGTAGATGTTGTACAAATCAAGGTGAGACTTGAAGAAACCCGTTCCCACCACGTCACCTGTGGAACAATTCGTTCGAGAACGTTATATTGTGAAGTAGTGTAACTTTCCATAACATTATTTTCATATGTAGTGAATTTATATTAATATTACTCATTGATATGAGAATATTGATAGCCTATCGTACTGCCATTAACGTAAATAGAATAAGAGGTTTTATTAGTGTGTAACGAACTAACCAGTGAGAATACAATGCTAACTAAATTGTTGGACGTCGACTAATTCATACGTGACTTTTGCTAAAATATTACTACTCTACTAATACAATTTAGTCGTGACACTACATTGATACAACATTCCTGTGTACATCCAGCGACAGATTTGTAGGCAAGGTTGTTATGTTCACAGTGATATAAAAAAACAATATTTTATAATTCCAGGTACAGCCTGAGACACCAACACACACCGCTTACCATGTTAAAAGCCTACGCGCGCTCAGCGGCACTTACTACCGTGACGTCACCAACGGTCGTCAGGTATCACTACAAACTGTGTAGCAAAGGTGCAGAAAAACGCGACCAAAAGGGGCATTGAACAGGGTGACGGAGAGGGCTTAAAATTATTTGAATATTAGGACACAGCAGTCTTTTGAAAGATAATTTTATTCAGATTGGGAATAAAAAGATCGATTTAACTTATTTTTTTAGTATAATTATTATATTCTACACCACCACCACACGCGGTGTTTCTACATAATTGTTACCCTGGTTGACATACCGACAATGGAAATTGTCGCCTTCTCGGAACCAGGAACGAATAGGTGTTCTCTTTGTTCCGGCCTAATGAACGTCTCCGGAACCGGAATCTGGAAGTCCGGGATGTATACGGAGCCCTTCGATATGAGATCAACTAGGTAGGGTGTGTGATACCTATTTGTGATGCCGTCATACTGCAATCATCACAATGCATTCACTGAATGATCATTTATGACTACCAGAGTGTTCGTTATCCGATGGACCGTGCAGAATATAGCCGATCTTCGCCGTTCTCACAACACAATAGAAAAATACATCTTTGTTTTCGGAAAACATAAACGATTGCCGCCCAATCCGATTTCTAGCTGTCAAATGTGTTTTTTCATATTGGCCTGGACAATTTTGGTGATAAAATAAAAACCAGTTACCAAGAAAACAATAAAAATAATATACACCTACCCTAAAACATATTTCCAGGAATATAATACAGTGGAGATAATTTGTCTTATTTATTTACCCCAACACTTAGCAGCATATAAAATGAAACACAAATAGTATTCTAATTTACCCTGATCCGGTTACGCAGATATATGAGAGTTATAAATGGCGCTCCATGCTACTGGGTGGTGGTTATGTTCCACCGTTAACAAAAATGGAGGATCAAAATCGAGTCCAGCTTCATTCCTGACAAACACGGAAACAAGAAAGAGAACAACTTTAACACTGGGGGGAACGTTAACATGGTTCGTCTCGAAGGAACAGATGGTTTTACGAAAGCGGCACATGTCTAAGGAACCTTAACAAATATCGCTGGTCTTCTTGTGGCTGTTTATCGCTATTGTATTGACATTGACTCTACCACAAGTAACTCTTGCAAACAACTAACCATTCATTGATTTGATGAGCCAATCTCGCAACAAATAAAACGTCGTACTTACCACGACATTGACACTCTTGGTGACGGTCATACTGTTGACAAACGACCGAGCTACTATCGTTATCTTGATTTTCTTCCCGATCACTAGCGGCAGCACGGGGAAGTGCACAAAGCGAGACTCGCCTTGCTTCAGCTGTAAGACATTCAATCGGTTTAATGAAATTACAATTTGAACTACTACATATCTGAGGATATTGGGTGAAGCAAAGGTTTGGTGTTTCAAAAATATAACTATAACAATAACACAATAGTAATGCTAATAGTAATACCAATTATTATTATTACAGTAGTATGTACAAATAATAACATTTCTTATTAGAAAGATAAGATCTTGTACACAGCGGTGCCCAGTTGCAAGATACATAAAATAAAAGGTCAAGGATCGCATCGGACTCTTATCCCATAATACCCAGGGTGCTTCACGCGTGACATGCGCATGACGACCACGCCGTCATCCACCAAACCATGGCTTCACCATACCTCAACTGCGCGATGTTTTATTTTGTCCGAACAAGGATCGTGCTGATATAAAATGTAACATGTGCGATTGATCTTGTCCTCCAATCGCCTGAGACTGGTGGCGCAGTAGCAAACAAAATCGGAGAAGATTGCGACGTTCTAAATAGTGAGCAGCTCCGTCCAACAAGAACATATATTTATATCTTATGATAGAGGATACTCACTTGTACCATCGTTTCGATATCAGTGCCTTCAATCGTCCGTGGGTTGTAAGAACTAGTGATGGAGTCGGTTTCAACCTTCACGAAACTGTAATCTTTGGAGTGCTTCAATTTCACCAGAGCCTGTTCACAAATTATAAAAGAAAATCACCAATACCTTATACTTGCATATTTATAATACCAACTGATACATAATAAGTGACTCCTGTGCGTATGGGAGAATTAAAAGAGACAAAGAAACGTAACTTAAAAATAAAGGTACCTTTGAGCAACCTGAGATAAGCTGGACATTATTATATAAAATGAGTAAGGAGATGATGAATAAGAGAACATAGGAAACGGAAGATGGTAATGGAAGAATGAGAAGAGGACCGAGATTAAGATGGTGACAATGTAAAGAGAAAAGGGAAACAGCCGATAATGCGAGAGAAAATAAGAGGATCTTGGTAAATGGAGACCGTTCATCTAGAGGCGAGAAAGAACAGGACGAGTGGTTCAACAACCTTGCCTCACTCTTGAACAGGGAACAAAAAGGAAGAACAGTTGATCCAGGGTAACTTTGCACACTACTGACCTCTATTGGCTGGTGCCAACAGTTGAAGACAGCCACTTGGACGCCGATCTGTTCTCCCCGCTTCACCGTCTTGGGTGTTTGCACGACCATGTAGAACCCCAGGGTCGTGTCCAACTACCGCGGAAAAGAATCAAACATTTAAGGCGAGTGTAAATGTGTACTGTCGATACAATAAGTAATGTATGCTAATAACGTGCACAGTCGATGCTGCGTATGTGCTGCGTATCTGTATCAAAGGTCAACGAACAATGTTTCGTATTATGGCCTTGCGGAGGTAGTGAAATATTAGTATTAAACTGCTACATCCGTTGTCATGTCTTTCATTTTAAATTCTAACATAAACAGTACAAATGATGGTTATAGATTGCTGCATTGTAGACTGCTGCAGACAGATCTTAAGACTACCTAATAGAAAGTGTGTCGTATCAAACACCAATGGCGATTTTTGTGTTTACGATATAAACGAGCACATTGGAACGCATCATTAGTTGGTTGACCCGGAACCGGAAGTAGAACTTCTCTCTCCTACCCGCGCTGGTTCTTCCGAGAAAGCGAGGCCGTCTGTCGTGGACAGGGAGAAGCCTCCGATGACCCACGTCGTCGGACGCAACGGTCTCTTCAGGGTAAAGTCTATTCGGCCACGAGGCCTGTGTGTGATCACATGCAAAGACGTTAAACTTTGTTATGTTTACACTAGCATCCGATTAATTGACTTTGAATCAAACAGAGAGAGCGAGAGAGAGAGAGAGAGAGAGAGAGAGAGAGAGAGAGAGAGAGAGAGAGAGAGAGAGAGAGAGAGAGAGAGAGAGAGTGAGAGAGAGAGAGAGAGAGAGTGTGTGTGTGTGTGTGTGTGTGTGTGTGTGTGTGTGTGTGTGTGTGTGTGCGTGTGCGTGTGCGTGTGCGTGTGAGTGTGTGTGTGTGTGTGTGTGTGTGTGTGTGTGTGTGTGTGTGTGTGTGTGTGTGTGTGTGTGTGTGTGTGTGTGTGTGTGTGTGTGTGTGTGTGTGTGTGTGTGTGTGTGTGTGTGTGTGTGACAGACAATGCTACATGAGACAGAGAGAGAGAGAGGGGGAGAGAGAGAATGAAGAAAAGATGATAACTGTTGTAGTATGTGGTAGTTAGCTTCTAATTGTAGTCAAATTGTTTTGAGTGTCCAGGTGAAACTAATAGTCATGGATACAATATTTTAAAACAAAATTAATTGTATTCTTACGAAAACACTTCCTCTGGGTAATCCATTATAGTATTTAACTCATTTATTTCTTTATTGAAATGCCTATTGTTTCGACAAGTAGTTGACCGAAATATTGCCAGCCACTAAGGTTATTTTGAACTGCCAATAACATAATAAGCGATGAACTGTTGGTGATTTGACCAGTTTTAGAGAAGCGACCCTACATAGTGTAGAAGTGTTTCCAGGCCCACATCCGGTCTTCCAAGTGGACCCACATCCGGTACAGGTTATCAAATGGATCTGCTCTTGAAACGATTTCATTCGGTCCTGGATCACCTGAATAAATCGAACAAAATTAATGATATTGCATTTGCGTTGGCTATATCTGATTTGGCTGTAATCGTTTCTTTGCTTAAGCATTAACTCGCTAGATGTCTCCTCCCCTCCCCTCTCTCTCTCTCTCGCTCCCTGCCTCTCACGCTCTCTCAGTCCCTCGCTACCTCGCTTCCTTGCTCCCTCCCTCCATCGCTCCAACACTCCCCCGCCCCCTCGCTCCCTCTCTCCTCCGCCCCCTCGCTCCCTCGCTATCTACCTCCCTCTCCACTTTCTATGTATCATATCTATATAATGAAATGCAAAATACCACAACACGTATCTTAGAGAGAAACTAGCCACATGTAGCTATATCATGCTAATACCCGCCTAAATATCCAGTAACTAGAATTTAGAGGCATCACACCCGTGTAGTTAACATGATATCCTCATAATAGTAACTATAATAATTAATATTATTAAAATAACCAATATTATATGAAACTCTTGTGGCACGTACATCCCATTTCGTCGGCGCCGTCTTCACACTGTTGTACCCCGTCGCATCGTTGTTCCATCAGGTAGCAACTGTCATCGAAACACGGCAGCCAACCCATTGTGTAGTTGCACAGATCGGCGCCTGAAAACAATCGCAATATTCGTTCATTTGACAGTTCTAGCTAAAAGTACGAATCTCCGAACGTATCGCAACACTTAACGTAAAACCAATAAATCTAACTTCTCTCATATGTAGCTGCAATACTTTAAGTTTGAAGCAGTGCAATATCGCTCATTAAGCGCTAAGCAATTCATCATCTCAAACTACGACGATAAATGTCAAATCCCAAATCGCTTATATAGATTTCGTTATAGTTGAAATCGTAAAGTTGGTTTTGTGTTACATACATGTGGAATTGGCGAGAGTTTCTTATGTTGGACATTTGAGTCAATACACGCGACAAATTAGCACATTTCCATGATTACATATATCCATAAAAAGTCGTTAAATTCTGACGATGAAGTATCACAATTCCAACCATTTTGAAAGGCGTTACCTGTTTATTTTGACTCATTGTCGACTTAGACAATTTGATTTGTGACAGAATTTATATATATATATATATATATATATATATATATATATATATATATATATATATATATATATATATAATAAACACAGTACACTGTTTATAAATGCAACCAAGGCCTCAGTAAGAAACAGGAAAATATCCACAAAATGCAACTATATTGTAGATGAGACAGGTAATGCGTAGCTTGTGTACGTGGTACAAGCGTCTTACCTTCGATTCGGACGAGATCGGCATCGGTATACACTATTACACCAGCAGACTACACGTGCGAAAATAAGAAAATGCATGTATGAAACATAACATAAATGAAAAACATCAACTTAGAGACATGATACGTTTCTGGACCAGCAATAACATAATTACAGGCTGCATACAACAATAAGACATTTTGTGAACAACAATAGTTATAGCAACGACGACAACAGCAGCAACAAAAACGACGTCGGCAACGGCGCGACGGCGACGGCGACGGCGACGGCGACGTCATCGACAACGACTACGACGAAGACGATGACGACGACGACGACGACGACGACGACGACGACGACGACGACGGCGACGGCGGTGACGACGATTACAGCATCAACATAACACGTAACATCAACATAAAACAACCTACAGCTATTATGACGTTCTTGAATTGTAACGAATGCATTGAAATAATAATAGGCAGAAGAACAGTTGTTAGGATAACATAAAACCATAAACAGAAGTCAACTTTCCAAAGATACATTCGACAGTAAAGCACTGGCGGATGAAGCCAGAATATATGATGTTGGCCAGATACGGCGCCACTGCTCGTAGGCGGACCCAGGATGGGCCCGGAGAACGTGTCTCCTAGACCTTTTTGAATGGGTTTAGGTTACAATATAAGGTGAAGTTACGGCGGCGCGAAACATTTTCAACAGCCCCCCCCTCCCCTCCCCCCGTCTTCGGATGTAACCAGTCGAGCCGGCCAAGACAGCGGAGTCTTACTGAGGGTCCGGCTCAGACCACCGAATATGAATTTGCGTCGGCCGCCTGTGCAGTTGTTTTTGCTCCCCTGGACTATCCTCTCTCGACCTGCTCCAACTGCTGTCATTGGCAGTAACGGGAGAGGTGGAGGCGAAGCATCGAGAACTTACCTCGAACGTTGTGTTGGCATCAATAGCGTATGACGGTGATGCGAAGTAGACGTTTTCTAGCCGTTCTTCGTCATGGTACCACGTGTGCTTGAAACGCATATTCTGATGGTCGTCATACGTGGCCAATTCCTCCTCAACCTGTTACAGGTAAACAGGTATAAAGGTAAATTCTTATTCACGGTACGCCGACGTTAGGACTGATCAAAAGTGTTACCCTTACCTCCCTGGCATACCTGTTCAGTCGAGCACCACGTGGATATATAATATAATATGTATCTCAACATTCGACATTCATAATCGATTCGTCACCACATTGTGATACCTGAACATTTTGAACAAAAATAATTTAAGAATTATTGGAATTAAATATACAATGCATACAGCGACAAATGTGCAGGTAAGATTATTATATTTACGTCGATATCAAACATATTAAATTCCGCGCATGCGACTGTAATGAATAGGGCGCGCTCAGCGGTGCTTCCTCAGGTGACGTCACAGACATCTAACAAGCTGGTTGTTTTATAATATGCAGATGACCACGTTTGAGCGGGCTTAGTGACATGAGTTCGCAATCAACATACTTCATATTTAGTACATCACTTGACAGAACATTACGTTTACTTATACGAAGTTTAAAACAATAATTTCAGATAGTCTTTAAAACACAGCGTCAGTAGTTATCCGAAAAGCGCCATATAATTTATGTTTGTACATACCGTTGAAACACAGAATCTAGCAATGACACCGAAACTGATCATGGTTCAGAAGTCTACCCCAATGATATATCTAGGGTTTATAAATCCCTCACTGGGCGTCTTAGATTTGAAATGTGGTAACTTAGAAGACATACCATGTATTCGGTGAAGAACAGGTTGAGTTTTTGTGACTTGCGCTTGTACATATCGTAGTCCTCAGCCCGGAACACTGTCAGGGTGCTCGGATCACCCATGGCGTTGATCTCCACTGTCTTCCCGTTGAAGTCCTTGCCTTTATTCACTCGCACTTTCAACTGCGAGAAAGAGAAATACACAGATAAATATAATATTAAAGGGGTATGGTAAGGGTTCCAACCTCCCATTTCCCACCTGTTCTGATGCCAGCTGACAATTTGCATACTTTCTAAGAGTCCACCAATACGACCGCCGACTTCCCATTTATTTTAGAGACCAATCTCTTGGCTCCCATCGATGTCAAAGACAATCTCCCATGTCCTACGTCCAACACTTTATTAATGCGAAGTATTGCTCGTATTGTTGTCGACATCCGGGTGCACACGTGTTAATAATGATAATGATAATAAAGTAACTTCTTTAGCGCCAGTATCCTCGGAAAATCGAAGCTCAAATGCGCAACATAACCAAAATAATCGTCTACAAAGCAAAAGTCATCAACAGATGGATGGAAGTGCTAAGAGGCAAAGGAGGATATGCAGTGTTAAAACGATAGGTTTTAGTTGGTGGTGAAAAATGAAACTTTATTTCCTGATAAGTTAACGTTGAGAAGGAGTGAGTTCCACAAAGTGGCTGCAGCTACTGAGAAGTGCCAGCGTTCGTGCTAACTGTAGAGGAACCAAGAGTAGATCAGAACCAGCCGACGAAGCTACATGGGCTTTCTTGCTGGGGTGAGCATTGAACGTAGGTATAGGCACGTGCCCCCCACACCTTTGGAATTTGACAGGTTTGAATGTGCCCCCGTTGCGTGCCCCCAAACCGTTGGAATGTGCCTCAGTTTAGATTAGAAGAAGCGACATTTACGGTGGCGCGGCGGCCAAAAAAATTTCAACAGCACCACCACCGACCTCACGCTGTCTTCCATCGTCATGACCCGACAGCGCGACAGTGGAGTCGTGCTGAAGCTTAGGCGCAGACCATCCAATATATGAATTTGGTTCGGCCGCCAGTGGAGGTTTTTGCCCCCCCCCCCCCCCCCCGACTACCATCTCTGGATCCGCCCCTGGTACTGGTCTTGAAAATAAGGTTCGCAGTAAGCACTTACTCCGTCTTTGCGAATGCCCTTCACGTGGAAGCTCATGCTGTCGGCGAGCACTTCACCCGTGTTGAGGATACAGAAGGCGACGACCCGAGCGTCGGGGATCATGTCTCGGGATACGGCTATGGCGAACGTCTTCTGGGTAGACTTCATGTAGAGCATGTCTGCATACAGGATCCGGCCTTTGGAGAGAACCTGTGCGGTGAAACATGTCACATCATGTAAATGTCACGTACGGGTTGTATAGTTGAAAGAGAGAGAGAGAGAGAGAGAGAGAGAGAGAGAGAGAGAGAGAGAGAGAGAGAGAGAGAGAGAGAGAGAGAGAGAGAGAGAGAGAGAGAGAGAGAGGATAGAGAAATGGAGGGAGAGAAATGTGTGTGTGTGTGTGTGTGTGTGTGTGTGTGTGTGTGTGTGTGTGTGTGTGTGTGTGTGTGTGTGTGTGTGTGTGTGTGTGTGTATGTTTGTGAGGGAGAGAGGGAGAGAGGGAGAGAGGGAGAGAGGGAGAGAGGGAGAGAGGGAGAGAGGGAGAGAGGGAGAGAGGGAGAGAGGGAGAGAGGGAGAAAAAGAAAAGAGGGGACACAGAGAGAAGAGAGAACAACAGAAAAAGAAAGAAAGAAAGATGAAGAGACATTTGGAATTATAGAGAGACATTGTTGGATGATGGGAGACGAAGAGAGTGAGAGATAGAACGAACGTGGAACATAGGGAGGGTGGCTGGACAGTGGAGAAGGATGTTGGGAGAATGGTGAGTGGGGAAACGTAGAGCGAGAAGGAGAGAAATAAAGACACATCTAGTAATATTAGTTACTCAATGTCAGTTACTCAGTTACTGTAAAGTTATAACAATGTTATTTGCTACAGATCGGTGTCTCTGTGCCAAAATAACTTCACAGTTCACTAGTAATTACACAAACAACACGTTTACAATTTCTTGTAATTCATGTATTTGTTGGTGTTCGCGCATGAATGTCGCAGCGTACGTGCGTGCGTATGTGCGGGTGTGCGTGTGAACGTGTGCATGAGTGTCCAACTTTAAAAGGACTAGTCTGTTCCAAGTTTTTCGTGTATTAATTGACTTAATGTTCTTAAGACTATATTAACTTTGTTTAATGTATTCTGCCCGCCAAATTGTGTTTAGTAAACCTGTAACAACGGTCGCAGTTTGAAGGTACGACCACGGTGCATGTTCAAATAGTAAGCAAAACGTTTCAAAACCAGCTTTCTTGGCAATACGGCCGAGTCGGGCTGAGTTAATTGCTTTACCATTTGATGTTAAACGATGCTCACTTCGCACGGTCAACACGGCAGACTTCCAGTTAGAAATTACTACTCCAGCTAATTCCGGGTAGACGAACAGACTACGCCCCTTGAATATAGGCAACCACGTTTCGTCCCTAACGACGACAGCAGTGCCCTCACCTCATAGTAGACCTCCGGCACGAAGATGGACATGCGGATGGTGAAGACCATGTAAGAGTTGAGCTCCGGCACGACGGTCGACGACCCGATGGTGAGGAAGTTGTCCGACCGGGAGTAATGTCGAGTCGCCTTCAGCTCCTCGTACGCCTGACCGGCGCCGTCGTACGCAGCCTGAAGCAACACAATAACAATACCAATAATAATAATAATAATAACAATAACAATACTGATAATGATAATAACTAATAATAGCAATAATAATAATAATAATAATAATAATAATAATAACAGTAATGATAATGATAATAACTAATAATAGCAATAATAATAATAATAACAACAATAATGATAATGATAATAACTAATAATAGCAATAATAATAATAATAACAATTCTTATATAGCGCCCCATGTAAATAATAGTTCTGGGTGCTGTGTTTTGGGTATACTACATGTTAATAATTAAAACATTTAAAATCACACATATTTAAAAAAAAAACGTCAGTGCAAAACAATACGCAATTATTTCTACACTTGTACTAATAAAATCAGCTATATTGCCTTTAAAATCACATGTACACAAGCTATTAATTCAGACGAGGCTGGTGCAATTTGCAGCTCTGTTTTGGCCACAGAAGTGTCGCAATAGATACTATTTGGTAATCATATGTACCCTTTTGTACGTTGAGCGATGAAATGAGATGATGTAAAAATTTTGAGATAGGTAAATGGATGATATATAAAGCCGTAATAATCAGGACCATACAAGTGCAGCATTACCAACACAACGTGTGGATATAGACTTGATATAATTCAAAGGGGAGCAACACTGATTATTCCAAAACTTTAGACACTTTAGCTTTGAAAAACGCATAAAGAATGCGGTTGACCAGAAAGTGGTCCTATATAATTATAATTATTTCATGTTTCTTATATGATACAAACAAGATACACTTCTCGACACGTTATTTGTAAACGCGTCAACGGTTACAACGTCATCTTCGTCTTCGTCATCATCGCTGTCGTCAGCGTCGACACTATCGGTATCATAGTTGTTGTCGTCATTGTCGACACTATCGTTATCATTGTTGTCATCGTCATCGTCGACACTCTCGTTATCATTGTTGTCATCGTCATTGTCGACACTATCGTTATCATTGTTGTCGTCGTTATCGTCGACACTATCGTTATCATTGTTGTCATCGTCATCGTCGACACTATCGTTATCATTGGTGTCATCGTCATCGTAGACACTATCGTTATCATTGTTGTCATCGTCATCGTCGACACTATCGTTATCATTGTTGTCATCGTCATCGTCGACACTATCGTTACCATTGTTGTCATCGTCATCGTCGACACTATCGTAATCGTTGTTGTTATTATCATCGTCGACAGTATCTTTATCATTGTTGTCATCGTCATCGTCGACATCATCGTCATAAGTGTTTCATCAAAATCGCCATCATCATCATCATCGTCGTCATCATTATCATCATCGTCGTCATCTCGTCGTCGTAGTTACCATCATAATCATCACCATCATCATAATTACCATCATCATCACCGTCATCACCATCATCACCACCATCACCATTATCATCATCACCATCGTTACCGTTATCACCATCATCACCGCCATCACCACCATCGCCATCGTTACCCTCAACACTATCATCATCAATATCATCACGATCAACAGGATCAATGTAAAAAAAACGTACAAAACTGGTAAAACTCGTGTCTTTTTCACTTTAAATTATAAAGACAGGCTTACGAAAATTCCAACGAAGATTGGTTTCACTAAGAACTTTCAGGACATTATAGATTGCTTGCCTTAATAATTTTTTTAATTGCGAAAGGTGGGCGTAATGAGCCGAAAACGGCCAAATTGTCATGTCCAATTGACCTCTCTAAAGTGTAAAGTGCTCTGCGCTATATTTATATATATATATATATATATGATGATTTACCTTTTCCAAATTCGGAAGCGCTACCGTACAAGCGTATTGCAATATTTTCTATTTGTGATTTCACAATGCAAATGGGGTATATTTTGGGAGTGCACAGAAACAAAACCATGTTTACAAAATGAGAAATAAAAACATTACAATTTGTTTTATAAAATGACCAATTTTTGCGTGTCCAGCGTCATCACGGTGGTCTTACCCGCACTACGATGGTGGCGTCGTCCTTAGTTGGCGTGTAGGTGAAGCGCACGATGCTGTCCTGGGGAATGGCGAAGGGAGTCTGTTCCTTTGCTTCCGTCCGGCCAGTCTTCGAGATGACCGACAGCTGCACCAGCACTTGCTTGTTCTTGAAGCGACGGAACCGGCGACCGTCCGGGCTGTACACGGCGATCTGTGTTTAAGACATACACATGTGGTGTTTTTATACGCAGTTATATTTATATATATATATATATATATATTATATGTGTGTGTGTATGTATGTGTGTGTGCGTGCGTGCGTGCGTGCGTGCGTACGTGCGTGCGTACATATATATGCATCGTGTGTGCGTGCGTGAGTGCATATATATATATATATACGTATATATGCGCGCACGCACACACGATGCATATATATGTACGCACGCACAAGATTAATAATGTATTAAATCGCATTTTAACACATTAAAAATAAAATGAAAGATGTTGAAAGGTATAATCGATCACCAGCTGCATAGTGAATATAATTAGGGGGTATCATTATCAATATCAAACGAAATAACCGCAAAACTACATTGTACTTACATAGACAACGAATGCTGTTCCCGGTTTAAAGGTTCGCACTTTCCCACCGAGGAACCGTATCCGGTACGTGTCGGCAATGATGTTCGTCGTCCCCTTCCCAGGTTGCACCTCGATTTCATACCAGTCTTTCACAGTCACCGTAGCTTTGAGTTTTGTGCCCGGCAAGTCGGACGTGTGTTGCTTGATCTCATTCATCGGGACCATAAATGATGTTGTACCTTTGAACTGTAGATCAATATTCGGAAATTCGATTCACGTGGTAAATATGTTGTATTCTTTATATGTCCGCAGATAGAAAATAATACATCATAAGGGTGTCACTTATGGATTATTTGAGCAGTCGTGATAAGTTTCATATTTTCTTTTGTTTTCCAAACAAATAACCATTTAATAATCATAACTGTGATTATTTAAAGTAACGTTGATAGTTCCGAGAAACATATTTATACAGGCATCGAAAGTTGTTGTTACATGATAGGAAACAAATTGCTTTTCAGTGGACCCACCCACCCAAAACGAGCCATTGTAGGTGAACATGGACCCCATGAACTTATGTAGGAAAAGAAACGAGTTACTGAATTAATGAATGAACACTATAAAAGAACAAGTGACATCCTATAAACACACAAGTGAAACACCACGACCAAACTGCCTATTATCCGATCACTTACAATGAACCAGCTTATCAAACAGATCATTCGACTCACGTTTGGAAACTTTTTTATGATGGTCGGAAAGTCTTTCTTCATGCCTGGAGGTTGTATTTGTAGTTTCAGTGTAGCGTTACCGGATACCGGTCTTGTGCTTGTGTGACTGAGGCAAAGGACACGAAAACACAACAATTATAAAACAATCGCTCACACCGACCAGGGGAGCAACGAACCGTCGTGGACAGCAATTTCCACCACCAGCATTTTGAACTTAAACTTGTCCCATGATCATAAATTGTTATTTCTGCTCTCGTTTTTTTGCCGTGGCATGTTGCAGATAAAAACGTCCTAAAATCGAGCATAACTTCAGAGAGGCGCTACCTGGTGTATGGCCGATCATTCAATTAGTTCACTAAAAAGTGAGTAATTCAAAATAACTACCGTTGTGTTTTTTTTAAATACATCGCCAGTCGGTAGATGAGAGGTCAATAGTCGATGAAAGCGAATGGACAGAGAGAGAGAGAGAGAGAGAGAGGGAGAGGGAGAGGGAGAGGGAGAGGGAGAGAGAGAGAGAGAGAGAGAGAGAGAGAGAGAGGGAGGGAGGGAGGGAGGGAGGGAGGGAGGGAGGGAGGGAGGGAGGAAGGGAGGGAGGGAGGGAGAGAGGGAGGGAGGGAGGGAGGGAGGGAGGCAGGGAGGCAGGGAGGGAGGGAGGGAGGGAGGGAGGGAGGGAGGGAGGGAGGGAGGGAGGGAGGGAGGGAGGGAGGGAGGGAGGGAGGGAGGGAGGGAGGGAGGGAGGGATACATAATATACATAAAATACGATACAGTTAAAATATATAATAAAGATACAGAACGGACTGAGTGATACGGACCCACCCGCAAAGGATCATGGGAAAGATGAACCACACACGTGACGTCTAAACAGTGGTCATTGACTCGTATGTCGAACAATGTCGTCTTCTTTTAACTTACAAGAATGGAAAGTATATAATAATAATAATAACAATAATAATAATTATTATTATTATAATACGCACTTTGCCATGATTACGCCAGCCAGTCCAAAGTCGTTCTCCAGGATGTAATCCGGCATCGTGACGTTCACTTCGTGTTGATGAGGAACTAAAAAGAAAGGAAAAATACGTCATGCAAATCTCATGTACATAAAAGGGTGCCCCAATCTAAGACAGGCCTTCTAAATGTAACTCGTGTTTGCGCATTTAGAAATTATCTAAATTATAAACTCTCAAAACATTGATGGACAACACGATATGGCAATGGTTTCATGTGGTTTGTGCTAACATCCCATTACGGTTACTATTATAGATGTATTTGTTTCTCCAAAACACAGTTCTGTTCCTACGTATAGAACGTGCTTATTTTGAGCGCGTGTTGACAGTTTAGCGTAACGATGGCCGACATGCCACCTGGTAAATACAGATCTATACCTACATAACGCTGACGAGGAATATAATGAGAATGCATCTTCGTAAGCCCGGGGGGTGGTTGAATATAGTAGCTTACTGCACTACCCCTGTCACATATCCTTCGTAGTAAACGGAAGTTGGCTTAAATAGATGTACAGCTGTACTTGGATGTCAAACTCTTTGCCCGTCGCTGTGAGAACCATGACTCGAGAGTACAAACGCCCGCGCCCCACATCAAACATGTAATACGGGAACTAAAAAGGAGCAAGCTACTTACAAACGTTCTCCGTCCTGAACGTGCTTGTGTAGATGTAACCCTAGAACGGAAATATTACAAACATGAGACCGAAGTGAAGAAACAAAAACACAAGTGGAAATAAAAATAAGAGAAGAACCTCGCTATTGAGATCACCCTCCAGACTGGCCGAATGGAACCTCGCTATTAAGGTTACCCTCGAGACAAAAGTGACACGAACGGCAAGGTGACTTTACTTTCTTGTTATGTGCAAACGGTTGAGTTAGTGACATATTTTTTTATATTGCGATAACTGATGATGGTGAAAGATGCACCCACCCAGCCTTCGACTTGAATGGTCCACCAGCCGTGTTTCGCCGGATGAGCCGTCGCGAAGTTATTCTCGTAGTAACCTGAACAAATATCAACACAAACATGTGTTGTCGATACGTGGTTGAATCGTAGTGCAAACTAGTTGAGTACTTTCTGTTTTATGTTGGTCTATCTATTGAATAATAACGGGTCACTAAGATTGGGGCCCTTCCCCGCCGAGACCCTGAATCTATCTATATCTTTCTCTCAGTCTGTCTGTCTGTCTGTCTTTCTATCTGTCGCTATATGTCTGCCTGTCTGTCTGTCTCTGCCTGTATGTCTGTCTCTGTCTGTATGTCTGTCTGTCTGTCTGTCTGTCTGTCTGTCTGTCTGTCTGTCTGTCTGTCTGTCTGTCTGTCTGTCTGTCTGTCTGTCTGTCTGTCTGTCTGTCTGCCTCTGTATGTCTTTGTCTGTCTCCGTCTGTCTCCGTCTGTCTCCGTCTGTCTCTGTCTGTCTCTGTCTGTCTCTGTTTGTCTCTGTCTGTCTATCTGTCTGTCTCTGTCTGTCTCTGTCTGTATCTGTCTGTCTCAGTCTCTGTCTATCTCTGTCTGTCTCTGTCTGTCTCTGTCTGTCTCTGTCTGTCTCTGTCTGTCTCTGTCTGTCTCTGTCTGTCTCTGTCTGTCTCTGTCTGTCTCTGTCTGTCTCTGTCTAAATGTCTGTCTCTATTTGTCTATCTGTCTCTGTCTGTCTCTGTCTGTCTGTCTATATGTATGTCTCTGTCTGTCTCCGTCTGTCTCCGTCTGTCTCCGTCTGTCTCCGTCTGTCTCCGTCTGTCTCCGTCTGTCTCCGTCTGTCTCTGTCTGTCTGTCTGTCTGTATGTTTGTCTGTCTGCCTGTCTGTCTGTCTGCCTGTCTGTCTGTCTCTGTCTGTCTCCGTCTGTCTCTATTTGTTTATCTGTCTGTCTCTGTCTGTCTGTCTAAATGTCAGTCTCTATTTGTTTATCTGTCTATGTCTGTCTCTGTCTGTCTATATGTCTGTCTCTGTTTGTTTGTCTGTCTGTCTCTGTCTGTCTATATATGTCTGTCTCTGTTTGTTTGTCTGTCTGTCTCTGCTTGTCTGTCTGTCTGTCTGTATTTACGTATGTATGTATGTATGTATGTATGTACGTATGTGTGTGTATGTATGTTTGTCAGTTTTTCTGACTTTGACTGACTTTCTGTGTGTTTGTCTTTTTAAACGCCTGTATGTGTATGTGCGCATGTGTATATGTTTGTATGTGTATGTGTGTATGTGTGCTTTGTCTGTTTCTGTCAACACGGACGAACTACACGGCCGTCAACGCTGTGAAGACATTGTGCACTACCAACTCGCTGCACTGTTGCCAGAGCATTGCGTTCGTAATGGAGAGAGACCTACCGTTATTAACCAACTGGGCCAGCCATCTCCTCACTACCTGTCCCTTGCCGTCCTGGGGGAGAAATTGACACTTCAATTACTGCATTACCCATCATAATTCGAGTGTAGGCTCCGTTAAACTAGGATTCCATACGTACAGAAATGCGTACGAAGCAATTCGATTTGCCACCCGCCTATGTACTTATGGAACTACTTCTAATATTTCCATTGGACACTATCTTCATTGTTTTCTCGCATGCCGCTTCCGTACATATGGAATCCTAACTTTACCAAAGATACCTTTTTATTCAGTTCCTGGTATTAATTTTGCTATATTAAAGATGTTCCTCAAACATGTATGCATAACAACAAATTTAGTTGACAGTGTGCGTGATTAAAGAAGTTCCATAACCTTTATTATTAATTGAACTGTACAAACCTTGATGTAGATGTTCATCGACCCGGATGTGATGGGAATGAGGTTTGGCTTCAGCACGACGATTCGGAAGTATACTGAAATACACAAGCGAAAACACTATATTTACCTGCACGTGTTTGGACGTGCATGCACACTTTCGCGCAAATATTCGTGAATATTACCACAAAAACAACAACCTTCTTATACTGTAGCAAGACATGCGGAAT
The DNA here is from genome assembly GCA_963995525.1 of Escarpia spicata. Classification (NCBI taxonomy): domain Eukaryota; kingdom Metazoa; phylum Annelida; class Polychaeta; order Sabellida; family Siboglinidae; genus Escarpia; species Escarpia spicata. The sequence goes on from OZ023213.1 coordinate 34,586,195, forward strand.
AGAATTCCTTAGTGTTATTATTTCGAGTATTGCCTGGTACGGCATTACATATCCTGTTACTTGTAAAAACTAATTCAAAATAAACTGGCATCGGGGTATCACGTTACCGGTTTTTGTTCGTCCGGGCCTTGTGTAAGTTCTATATAAATGTGTTGATGTAAAACTAATTTACTCGGTATGGAAACTAAACAAGACGTGTGAGCTCACTTGTCGATCGCTTCAGGTAGATCTGTTTGTCGGTGAACATGAAGACGCTGACACGCTTGGGTTCAAACTGGAGTTTGGTGACGTTCTGGAAGACGAGCCCTCCAAAGCCGAGGTTGATCATGCCCTCCACCTTCAACGTGTAGTTGCCCTGAGCGGTGTCTTCTGGCATCTGCACAGAACAAAGAGTTATCGCGACTGTTTCAAATGAATGTTGTTTTGGCATATCGTTGGAACCGGGTGTGGGAGGGGGTTTGGGGTGCTCAACCTCCCAATAACTTAGGTGGGTGCTAGAGGTAGGTTTATTCCCAATATGTAGGGAAGGTTGGAGGATTTTATGGTGAAATTTTAGGTTTTGGTCAACCTTAAGGGGTGCAAATTGAGGTTTTGGATAGCTTCAAGTTATAGGGTACAAATATAGATTTTTGGAGAGCTTGAAGGTGGTTTTTCGGCGAGCCTCAAGAGGAAGGTGTAAATGGGATTTTTTTGTGAACCTGAGGGTAGATTTTTTGGCGAGCTTCGCGAGGAGGGGCGTGCAAATCGAGGTTTTAGAAGTGCCTCAAGGTGAGTCTTTTTGGCGAGCCTCGAGGTGTATGCAAATCGGGGTTTTTGTAGAACCTTTGCACCCAAATATTCACCAAGTTCCCAAGCCAGCCTATCATACATGTGAAAACTGTATATATTTATTTATTTATGTAAATATATATTTTTAAAGGTTCCGGTTACTGCATTACAATGTGTATGTGTGTGTGCGTGCGTGCGTGCGTGCGTGCGTGCGTGCGTGTGCGTGTGCATGTCCCTGTGCGTGTGCACGTGCGTGCATGTGTGTAATCAAAATGTTGCCTATCCCACGCATGACAAACGCATATTGACAGCAAAGAGGAAATGCACATTCATTCGTCATAGTATTAAGTGATTTGTCTGTTTGTTTGATGTCGCCACCGTCCATAAATATTTTAAAAATAGTCCATAAAAACACAACACCAGAGCGCGCCACCAGAGCGCGCCACCATATGCAGCATACACTCTCGCTTATGTTCTCTGTTATGTAGCAAATATAAATCATAACTTATCAGTGCCGTATTTAGGATCTCGGACGGTTTGAGCCAATGAGCGTTTCTTTATGGTAAAATGTAGAAACACAACTGGTTGAACTTATTAGAAAATATATTAGAAAATTATACAGATATATGAATCCTGATTCAAGATCGACGGAGATTTCAAAACCCTCCTCGCGATCCATTCGTCAGCGTTTTGGTCAGCTGCTCTCCGTCGACAGCTGCCCTTCGTCGATCCTGAATCAGTATTGTACTTGTTGTCTGCACCATTCTGGGTAACATAATTCAAGAAGAACTTACAGGTTATATATTATTATTTAAAATTTCTGAAACATGTAATGACCCTTTGTACCGCTACGCCCTAAATACGCCACTACTGGAAAATTATTTATAAGTGCCCGACGGAGGTAAAACTGATAAAGGTTTTATAGAAAGCAGTATCCAGTGCTCAAGACTGCTCAAAGCGCTTTACACTTCGTCCCTGTTCAGTCTAACGCCATCTCGACTTCTCTGGAAAGAATTCAGCCATGCTACGATTAATACGCGAAGAGTATTCATACACAAATACCCACCACCACACTGTCCATAACCAGGAACACATTCATGCAGCTGAGCGAAAGGAAGCAATGTAGAGTGAACGAACGTGCTCAAAATTGGACACAGCAGCAGCACAGGATTGGAACCCGTGTTCTTTCGACTGAGAGTCCGATGCTCTGTCCACTGCGCCACGACGCTCCACACGGTGACCTTACCTTCATCTGAAGCATCCGTCGCGAGGCGCTCGTGAAGAGCTCGTTTGCAAAGGCAATCTCCTCGTTGTAGCGCATGATGGAGGTACGCACGAACAGCTGCGGGTAGTCGAGATTTAGGATGATCACATTCACGTTAATCACCTCGTCAGCACGGATGCGGGTCGGCGCCACGATAAAGTAGCTCCTGCGGCCCAAAGATATAGTTTACATATTATCTTAAGCTGTATCGTAGGGAGAGATTAAGACCTCATATATATATACACTCATTTTGACTGGTCAAAGGGCTTCACGCTTAATCCCTGGCAGACGTGGTCATTCGAACGCAAACTCTACTTCCACGGGAAGTATTCAGCAAACCTACCATTAATGCGCGAAGAGGATTCATTCACATATCGACCATTTTCTATAATCACGTCCTCATGTATACCTGTTGAGTGACGTGACGCAATGTGGAGTGAATGAAATTGCTCCGAAAGGGCAGCCGTAAGGGGAATCGAACCCGGTTCTCTCGACTGACAACACGCTCTCCTAAACACTGCGCCGCCGCACCCAATCAATCCCTTCCCCTCCTTCATTACCTCATTCCTCCGTTTCCCCTCCCTCCCCACGCACTGTCGGCCCCCTGCTGTCGTCAAACAAATTTCCCTTCGGTCTGCATTTCTTTTCATTTCATCCCTTTTCTATTTTCCTAGTTTCACGAATCTCCCTCCCCTTCCCGACGACGCTGTCATCCCATTTTACCACCTGGAGACCGTTTCACCAGCGTATTTATAAGCTCATAAGTCTGACTATGCTCTTAAAATCCAATTTTGCTCCTTAACAGCGATCATGTATATTGACAACTATCAACACCATGACGCTCCATCGATACACTTTCGCTTGTGCGTCGCCGGAGTTGTGTCTTCGATGATTCCCTTTGATTCAGAGTTACATTTGTGACAACTGTCATAAAGTCATACAGTGTGCCATGCGGATGTAACGTTTTCTATAGTTACAACGAGTAATAATCGCAGTTTGGCTACTTGCGAATTGGGTAGAGTAGGCATTGGTGACGTCAGGTTTTCTATCACAATGGCGCTGTCCGTGCAATTTGAATCATGCGTTTTCAATAAGGTCATTCTAGTAAACTGCAGGCTTAATATTCTTCATTATACTTGCTAATGATTAGTTTTGATAAACTCTTTTAAATGCATAGGCCCAAAATATACCATTTGTTTTCCTTTAAATGCAACACTGGATTCTGTTTAATAATGTATTTGCCTATCAGCTCATTATATTTGTGAAACCCACCCTCCTCGCTACGTGTACATACGGTCGAGACAAGAGTCTGTGTCCTCTATCCATCACATTGTCAACAAAGTTGGGTTCGGCTGCGATGACACCAGTGGTTATTACTACTGTGAGGGCAACAAGCCACATATGTCCAGGCATCTTCGTTGTCATCAAAGGGACATCACCTGCAACAAACAACACTTCACGTCAAACAACTATAACGCCTTCGTCACGGTATGTAAGTATAACACCCTCGTGGCGGTCTGTCGGGAATTACTGATGGAGAACAGTGGCTGTTGCTGCTGGCAAAGCATTTCCTGGAAAAACGACTGCGACTAGATGTTCAATTTGATCGTAATGTTCGGTAGCGTTGTCTCCACCCTAATCACTCAACGTGAGATGTTACCATCGACACAACCACCATAGCTATCAGCATCACCAACACCACCATCATCACGACGACGACAAGGACGGTGACGACGACTACCACAACCATCACCACAACGGATACAACCACCACCACAACCACAACATCACCACCACAATCATCACCACAACACCACAAATATCAACACAACCACCACAACCACCACAACCACCACAACCACCACAACATTCACCACAACATTCACCACAACCATCACCACAACCATCACCACAACCATCACCACAACAACCACAACAACCACAACAACCACAACAACCACAACAACCACAACAACCACAACAACCACAACAACCACAACAACCACAACAACCACAACAACCACAACAACCACAACAACCACAACAACCACAACAACCACAACAACCACAACAACCACAACAACCACAACAACCACAACAACCACAACAACCACAACAACCACAACAACCACCACGACACCACCACCACAACCATCACCACAACGGATACAACCACCACCACAACCACAACATCACCACCACAATCATCACCAAAACACCACAAATATCAACACAACCACCACAACCACCACAACCACCACAACCACCACAACATTCACCACAACATTCACCACAACCATCACCACAACCACCACAACCACCACAACATTCACCACAATATTCACCACAACCATCACCACAACCACCACAACAACCACAACAACCACAACAACCACAACAACCACAACAATCACAACAACCACCACGACACCACCACCACAACCATCACCACAACCACAACCACCACAACCACCACAACCACCACAACCACCACAACCACCACAACCACCACAACCACCACAACCACCACAACCACCACAACCACCACAACCACCACAACCACTCACCGCAACCACAACAACCACCACCACAACCAACACCATCACCACAACAACAACGACAACAAAAACAACCACTACTTCCAATAAGAACACTAACACCAACACCACCATCGACATGATCACAACCACCACCGCCACTGCCACACTTTGTCAATTGTTATCATAACCGTCATCACCGTCACATGATGGTGGTGGTAGTTATGGTGGTGGTTGTTGTAGTGGTTGTGGTGGCGGTGGTGGCGGCGGTGGTGGCGGTGGCGGCGGCGGTGGCAGTGGCGGCGGTGGCGGCGGTGGCGGCGGTGGTGGCGGTGGTGGCGGTGGTGGCGGTGGTGGCGGTGGTGGCGGTGGTGGCGGTGGCGGTGGCGGTGGTGGCGGTGGTGGCGGTGTGGCGGTGGTGGCGGTAGTGGCGGCGGTAGCGGTAGAGGTAGTGGTGGTGGTTGTGGTGGCTGCGGTGGCTGCGGTGGCTGCGGTGGCTGCGGTGGCTGCGGTGGCTGCGGTGGCTGCGGTGGCGGCGGTGGCGGCGGTGGCGGCGGTGGCGGCGGTGGCGGCGGTGGCGGCGGTGGCGGCGGTAGCGGCGGTGGTTGTGGTGGCGGTTGTGGTGGTGGTGGTAGTGGAGGTTGTGGTGGTGGTGGTAGTGGTGTCTAGATGGTTTTGGTTGTGATGAGGGCGCCTGGTAAAATAAAACAATTTCTTCTGGTTAAACTAGAAATCAACTTGAAATTGCTTGACAATCTCAACAACAGGGATGCGTGCAGCACTGCAGTGCACTGATTTTATGTAGAACCACTTTTTACTACGAACAGAGAAAAACTCTATGGCGTTTAGGCGGGTATTTCGTAATTATATTTACTTTCAAACATTGCTACTAGTCATTGCGATTATATCTGCAGGTAACACAAGACGCGTCATTGGAACGCGACTAGTTTTTAGTTTGCCGCGACTACAACATCGTCAACACAGTAACCGACTCCGACAGTTCTTGTTACACACCAGACACCGATTGACCGATTTTTCAGCTTGTAAGGTAGTCGTGTTTTTAGAGTTAAACTGCGTGTTAGCAAACATAATGCTCGTTGTCAGCTTCTGTAAATCTACTTCATAAAATACAAGTCATTTGTCAACATTTATTAACAAACTTCTTCGCAAAACATGCGTTTGATTAGCACAACACGTGGCAAAACAGTTGATGACGTAGTCTAGCTGTCATTTACAGTAAATAACAATAGACAAAATTACCTGAAGGAATTCAGAGACAAAAGGAAGGGACAAAAAGGTGTATCGAGCGAACACAATGCTAAATGTCGTCTGGAGTTTTGACAGTGCGTATATGTGTACATGTTGTACGACGAATCCGTGCTAGTACGAAAGTCGCAGAGGCATACTTTGTTTTTATATTATAAAATAAGATTGTTTTACTGATTTTGAATTTGGAGTCCAAACATGATGGCAGCCAGACGATACACCTCGAGCATTATTTAAAAATTGCATCTCCTTACAAAATGGTCCTTCTTGTTTAACAAGATTTAACAAGACTGCCACCCAGAGAATTAACTATAGGTGGCAGGTGGACAAGGAAGCCCTTTGGCTTATCGAGAGTCCGACCCTTTTATCTATGTGTATCCCGCCCGTCTGAGGTATGTGTCGATTTTATTTTAAAACATATTCACGCTACTAGCACCCACACAATCAGCAGGTACTTTGTTCCATTCATTTACAGTCCTTTGTGAAAATGAAAATTTTCTTATATCCAATCTACTCTGCTCCTTTGCTAATGCAAGTTCATGTCCTCTACTCCTTCTATCTTTCTTAACTGAGAAAAACATATTTCTATCAATATTTTCATAACCCTTCAATATTTTAAACACTTCTATCTGATCTCCTCTCAATCTCCTGGTCTCTAGTGTTGTTAAACCGCATTTTTTAGGCGTATTTCGTAACTAAGATCCCTCAGATTTGGTATCATTTTAGTTGCTCTCCTCTGCACTCTTTCTAGCATATCTATGTCCTTCCTGCGATACGGCCTCCACGCTTGAATACAATATTCTAAATGAGGCCTAACTATTGTTTTGTACAGCGGTATTATTAGCTCTTTTTCCTTATACGTTATGTTTCGCTTAATTAATCCAAGGATTTGATTTTCCTTTGAAGCTGCAATTCCGCACTGCTCTGAAATCTTCATATCAGCACTAATGGTTAACCCTAAGTCCTTTTCTTTTATAGTAGTACTTAATACAGTACCCCCCATTGTATATTCTACTTCTTCGTTCCCATGTCCTGTGTGGAGGCATTTACATTTCCCAAAATTGAACAGCATTTGCCACTTTTCAGACCATTTGATCAACCTGTCAAGATCATCTTGTAAATGCTGTCTATCTCCATCACTTTTAATCCTTCTAAACACTTTTGTATCATCCGCAAATTTCAACACCTTGCTTGTTATTTCATTATCCAAATCGTTGATATATATTAAGAATAATATAGGACCTAATACTGATCCCTGTGGTACCCCACTCAATACCGATTTCCAGTTTGAAGCCTCCCCATCAACTACTACACGTTGTCTTCTGTCAATCAGCCATTGTTCTATCCAGTTTATTATACCATTTCCTATGCCATGGGCCTTTAGTTTAAGCAGTAATCTTTGGATGTGGTACTTTGTCAAAAGCTTTTTGAAAATCTAAGTAGACGATATCTACTGGTGATCCCTCATCTACCCACTTAGTGATGTCTTCCAAAAAACATAACATATTTGTTAAGCATGACCTCGCTTTAAAAAAACCATGTTGTGATGGGTTTATCAAGTTTTGTTTAACAAGAAAATCCACCATGTGATCTTTAATTAGCCTTTCTAATAATTTACAAATCACTGATGTTAAACTCACTGGTCTATAGTTCTCTGATTTGTTTCTCGAACCTTTTTTGAATTTTGCTTCTTTCCATTCTAAAGGAACCACTCCCTCTTCTAATGACAAGTTGAAAACTGTTGCAAGTGGTATGCAAATTTGTTCGACAATTTCCAATAGTAGTTTGGGTGGAATATCATCCACTCCAGGCGATTTATTATCCTTCATAGCCCTTATTTTCTTAGCTACCATTTCCGGGGTTACAATTAACTGTCCTAAATAGTCTGAATCTGCCCCCTTGAACTTAGCCTCTGGTATTGGCAGTGAACTAATATCTTCCCTGGTAAAAACTGAACTAAAGTACTCATTCAGGTCTTCTGCCATTATGAATCCCTCTGATATTATATTTCCAGCACTATCTTCTAGAGGACCGACCTTATTTTGAACTTTCTGTTTGCTTCGAACATACGCATAAAAACTCTTGCTGTCATGTTTTATATTACTAGCTAATTGTTGTTCATAGCTTCTCTTTGAATTTCTAATTTCAGCTGTAGCTTGGTTAAGTGCTTCTTTATAACTGTTGCACAGCCTCGATTCTTTAAAACTAATACACGAAGAAATGATATATTGGGTGACCAATTTTCGTATATATGAGGCATGCTAAGAAGATGAAAACGGCGTGTGTTTGTATAAGTAGGGAGATTTGTACAAAGCTGACACCCGGGGCAAACTGAACGCTTCATTTAATGCTCAGATCCTAATCATAGACTTCCGCAAACATTGAGTGAGCAAACCTCCTCCAAGCTTTGAAACAGCTGTCAGAGGACTCAAGCCGGTTTCTGTCGATTTAGAGTCCGATTTTCTATCAACTACGATACCGCGTCCCACGATGTTATAATTGCATTCTAAAAGTCACAGTAAATAACAGCTACAGGAGTTGATATTGGGAAAGTAGTGGAGAATGAGAGGAAAATATGGCAGGGAGGGAATAAAGGTGGTGAACATAGCAGTACGACATCATTGGCTGAAGCAGGAACAAATCTATGACCAGTATCGAGGCCA
>OZ023213.1:34597192-34607192 GCA_963995525.1 Escarpia spicata
GGAGAGCGAGAGCGAGAGGGAGAGGGAGAGCGAGAGGGAGAGGGAGAGGCGATAGAGCAAAGGTGAGAGGGGTGGTAACGAGTACACGGCCCGGTACACGTATATTTTATACCTACATCCTATGTACCAAAGAGACAAATACCAAACGTTGTTATTTTAAACCTTACAAAGAGGTTTCTAAAACCAGTATAATCATGTTAAACCCATATATCACGATAGTGACACATGGGGCAGTTGAACGTGTTGGCCTCCTTTCAACTGGTAAGTTTGAAACGGTTAGTCATAGCATGTCATCGCGTCCACCACATCAATTCCAACAAGCGAAATGAATTGTGCGACATTCCGGAATGCCGGTGTTCTTGAATGTGACTCCAAGCTAACACCAGTCAACCAAACAGATAGTTCCTCCCAGTTTTGAAAATCGCAAGAAGGGATAAACATACCTCAATTTAGCAGTAAGAGGATTAAAGTTACACAAACTAGCGACGCCAGACGTCTCATTCCGCACTTTTAAACAAACTGAACTCGTCTTTAATAAGCACGGCCAATTTACAGCTCTCAAATCTGTGCGAATCTTTACTTATCTGTTACTACTGTCGCGCGCTAAGTCAACCTGTCAATAGAATTTGCACTGCGACGAGTACATCTTTTTACGATTCTATTCATCTGCGACGTTGAGTGTGTAAAGATACAGTTTGATTCTTAAATAACACGGTATCCAACACATCCAACAGCTCAACGGGTTTTCCAATCCACCCTCTGTAAAACCCGTTCTTTGCCTTACAATTCAAATTCAACTTTTGCTGGACGCATTAAGAAAACCTATTATTCACGTATCTCTCTGTTTGTGTGTGTGTTGTGTGTGTGTGTGTGTGTGTGTGTGTGTGTGTGTGTGTGTGTGTGTGTGTGTGTGTGTGTGTGTGGTGTATGTGTGTGTGTTTGTATAAGCCAGTCCATTCTGTATGTGCGTGTGCGCATGTGTGTACTCGTGCGTCTGAGCATGCATTGCATATAATACAGTTGTTCATCAAGAAATATGACATGTGTATCAGCTATCACGTTCGCCCATAGGTCGGACTTTGCAAATTCAGATACGTCACACACATGGGCTCAATGAACACTAACTAGAACTTAAATATCAGCCTTATCCTTTATGCCAGGCATGACTCATCCATTACAATACCGTCCGCCAGTTGTAATGTTTCTACCTTTTCCAACCAGCCATTATAGTGTACAAAGAATCCGCGTGCCCGATAAATATCTTACATGTCTGCATTTTTTATAACACGTTTGTCTATTTCCATACATGTCGTCGATGTATTTGTTCCCATCTGATACACTGTAAATAAGTCTTAATTAGAATCGTCGAAAGATTAATATCACGTCGCCCCGAGCGTGTCGAGTCACGTTTACATTCAACCGGGCTACCTCTCCGTAGCCGGGCGAGAGTAGATGTCAAATAGTGCGTAGCATGATAGCAAAACCTTTCAAAGAAATCCAGTTTTTACGGACACCCGGTGAAGTTTGGCCTATATTCGCAGTTGGTTTTAACCTGGGTCAGTGGGTCAATACAGTGACTGTTTCACCGAAGACTGGCCCCATATGTCAGCCTGACGTTAATCATATGCGAGGTGTGTGCGCGCGCGTGTATATCTTAACGTTTCCCTCAAGGACGGCTTGCACCAAGGGTTCTAAACTTTGATAAATGACTCTTCGAAAGAAACGCAACGCATGTACTTTTTAAAATGTCCCGCGTATTTTTGTGTTAAGGTTTTAACGGTTTTAGGGTTCGTTTTCCGACGCTAGGCGGACGTGAATCGATAGTCAATACATAAATCGATTGTTTATAGCGTAATGCGAGGAGTTCCGATAAATTGAGGACGTTATAAAATTAAAAGTTAAGTACTTATATAGCGCAGTATCCAGTCCCCAGGACTGCTCAAAGCGCTTTACACTTTACTCCCTGGCAGACCTGTTCAATCGAACACCATGTAGACTTTTTCTGGGAAGCATTCAGCCACGCTACAATGAATGCGCGAAGACTATTCGTACACAAATATCACCACTGTCTATAACTAGGTACTCATTCATACAGCTGAGTGAACTGAAGCAATATAGAATAAACGAACTTGCCCAATGTTCGACACCGCCGCACAGGATTCGAACTGCGTTCTCTCAGTCGAGAGTCTGGAGCTCTTAACGCTGCGCTGGTGCGCTCCACAGTGTTTTACGTAACAGGGTTTTATGCTGTTCACACAGAGCGTAAGCAACTTAACTAAGCCATTTAACTTCTCGTGTACAATAATTACGTAGCTTGGAAGAATTGTAGAAAGGACGCGTGACGTTGCGAACAATTGTACGCCATAAAACAGTGTAAAGTTAAGTCTCTTGAGATTTCTTGTGTGAACACGAACTCACATGCCATGACCATTAGTTATGGGAGCGCATAACATATTTATACACACCTCAGTGGGATCTTTTACTTTTCCTGGTATAACTATCAGTTAGAAAAGGCAAACAGACTAAAGTCTCTCTTCCGAAAGACACATGCAAGGTGGGGTGAACGACGTTTCTCAAGATTCGAAAAGGTAATATGTGGATCTGAAGACCAGTCCTCTAATATCCCGGATCGCCGTGCTCAGGTGCATACACCTACACACGTGACTGATGATTGACCCAACTCCCATTCATAATTTTAAATCAAATCAAATTCATTGTAACTCATTACAATACTTACGATACAAATCAAATTAAGACAAATCATATATATATATATATATATTAACATAATGAGTACAACAAGGGAAGAACATCATATAATTATATTACAAACCCATTTGCTGAACAAAGGTGCCATACATAATCGTGAACTATAATAGTACTGATAAGATCACGTCTATAGCGTCGTATATCCAACTATGTCCCATTCTAAGGCATAATTCACGCAAGTGTCAAACAAACGAACGAATGCGAGCATGCGCGTTATACAATATTATAACTGAATACTATCTGGAATGTCGGTTGTACAGAACTTATAAGGATTCCTATATTGATATAGGCCAAAATGTTAGATTTTAAATGTATGACAATTCTACTTGCGACGATTTCTATTGCAATGTAGCAATTAGTTAACTGTTGCATCGTCAGGCTCTATCCTAATTGTAGAATAGACAGATTGTGTAGTCAGTCGTATAGCAATTATTTATGAAAGGCGGAATGCCTTAAAACGACCAAACAACAGCATACAACTGAATATACCAAATTGGAATTGGGGTCATGAACTGCGGTACGACATATCTAATCTTTAAAAACAGCACAAGACCTATACAGACGGGGACGGCTGCTGACTTTCAAACAAGGACGTAGACCCTATCCATTTTGTCAAGGTGACTTCGTCGAGGTCGCCGGGAGGCAGGCCGCAAAGTTCGACCTTTCTGGCGAGTGTACACAGCATGTTCAGTCACGCGTGACGAACACACGAGGTCAAACATGACGGGCAAAACGTGATCACTGCCAAGCCCGCGGGCTATTCGAAAACCAGGAACGATAACTCCATAGCCCCTCATAAACATTTCTCCTGATCATAACTGACAGAACGTTTGACATCACCAAAACTACGGAGTACCCATAAACTGCAACTTAGTGTATTACACCAATTAAACCGTCTTCGTTTTAAAGCTGATTAATCAAACTGGTTGGTTAGTACGTAGTTACCAAGAAAGAGAAGGCAATACTAACATAAGAGGATTCGGAAAAAGCCACGCTTACTGCCCGCGAAGAGAAGCAAACTACACGAGCAGGACTAATGTGAACACGCGTAAATGATGGATACCTGTCACTGACGTGTTTCTGCCGTTGTGTTGCAGAGTGGCCGCCGAGTAGCCGCCTCAGCAGCGTGTGCCTTCTTAGTGATATCACCTTCTCAACATTCGTCTGCATCATAGCTTCTTAGCACATTTGTAGCGAGCTGCCACATAAATCAGCCATTTATTTATTATGGTTCCAAATGTATCTAGAATATACGTACACTCACTACATGTGAGATGGTACTGAGATAGTGTTGCTCTTGTCTGATAGTTGCAGATAGTCCATGTCGTAGAAGAATCGTGCAAAAGGCGATAATACATAAACCCGTTACATAAATATTGCTCGACTTCAAATAGCCCACAGGAGAATGTTTACCACATATCAAATGTTCGGCCAACGTCAATTAAGCGACCCCATGAGATGCAATTGTTATATTTAATCAAACCAGGTCTAAACATAGACTTTATGCAATGATACCCACATCAGCTCGATAGCTTTGAGATGCGTTCTATTCAAAGCCAACAGTAGGCGTATTGTGGTCGGACAGCGCACTATAATTATACCAGTGGCCTGCTACTTTGACGTTTGACCAGATTCGCAATACTATGAATTTTTAAACGTTGCAGCATGATCACTCGTGTCCATGGTTAAGCTGAGCCTACGCTCAGAACGCCGACCCGAGGAAAATACAACGCGATACAATACAATACAAATGTATTTTGACCAACAAATACATTGTTGTTTGTATGTTATGTATGTATGTGTGTGTGTGTGCGTGTGCGTGTGTGCGTGTGTGCGTGTGTGCGTGTGTGCGTGTGTGCGTGTGTGAGTGTGTGCGTGTGTGCGTGTGTGCGTGTGTGCGTGTGTGCGTGTGTGCGTGTGTGCGTGTGTGCGTGTGTGCGTGTGTGCGTGTGTGCGTGTGTGCGTGTGTGCGTGTGTGCGTGTGTGCGTGTGTGCGTGTGTGTATGTGTGTGTATATATCTAATTTGATATTGTAATTATTATGCAACATGTATTACAAATGGATTGATACAAATAAAAATAAACATATTTTAAGATGGGTCAGTGACACTCCTATTAAGACCAGGCTAACTGATATTTATGTTATTAACTCAGCATAGAGGATACATAGTTGTATTTAAGCACGCGAGAAAACCTTCCATAACGCTGTCAATTAGACTGTCTTCTGTGGTAAACAAACTATTGCATATCACTCAAACATGCAGTTTACTCGTGTTACACGAAGTCGACATAGTCTTAAAGCTTGAGCGATTATACATGACTAGGGTGAACGGCACTCCCAACGTTTCAAATTATATGTGTTTAAGACGTTTAAAACATTCTTATATAAAGCCATAAGGCTGCAGTCGACCCTGGTATAGTTATCGAACAACCACATCAATACCAATCACGGTATGCGTCACGGTGAGCGTTATCGCCGGCTTGCACACGTTCTGTGACAGACAGAATATTAAGATGTTTATCGGACATATTTTGTAGGTCTTTTGTACGCTAATTTGTGTCGGTTAAATGGAAACAAATACAGCCTTAGTCAGCTTAACACCGGTCTTTTTGTTTGGCCCAATTGAGTGTGCAGCGACTGACCGATCTGTGAGTGCCGTGATCGACTAATGCCTGCTCGATCACGATTTCTTCGTTATAAACGCTACAGACACGGGCCTATGTCGTTGTAGTCCAAATAATTAATTAAGTCCTGATTCCTGATAACTAAACGTGTGTTTTACTGTTGTTGTACCATTCTAATCAGTGTAACCTGTATCGTGATAGTATCGTATCGTGACATCTGTATCGCGACACGTATCGTATCATGAAGTGATGTATTGTTACTGTCGTATAGATAGTATGCTACACGACATTTCATAATATTATGACATGCGACACCCTAGTAAAAGCCACGTGCGACACTGCACTACAGGGATACACTACAATAATACTAATAATAACAATAATAACAACAATAATAACAACAGTAATAACAACACTAATAATAACAACAGTAATAACAACAGTAATAACAACACTAATAATAACAACAGTAATAACAACAATACTAATCACGGATAACTGTCACATAGCGCAAATTGTTTAGGCAAAAAAATCACTGTTATACAAGCAAGATTTATACTACACGATGCTATACATATGTGAATATGGACACCTGCTACAGTAGATGTGACCTCCCATATGTTCATAAAGTACTCGTAATACTATTACGGATGACATCAAAAGCACCCAATGTCACCCCAATGCAACCATTTTCCCGCCATACTGTCATGAGTTAGTGTGATACACTGTTGACGTATTTCAAGGAACGTCTGATAAAAATCCGACCAGTCAGACAAATTTCAGAACTGAGAAAGACAGGGTTTGTGACTGTGGTTTACAGCATATTAATGACGCTGACAGCAGACGCGATGCATGTTCTCTGTCTGACGCACGTCCACGAAGCTTGCGCCGGATAGAGCTGGTTCTCTGTCTGACGGGACTTAATATTTCTTTCTATTACGCAAGTGCCAGGTCACGCAAGCGTTACTATTGGCTGCCGTCGTATACTAAGCGTGCATTGTAGAAATGTCGTCTTTACGAGTCTATAAATTAATTTATTTGAAGGATGGGCTTTGGAAGGCATTGAAACCAGTGAAAGAAGTGTGAATCACAAAACCCGTACTTATGACTGACGCTCCAACAGGGTATCCAGCAAATTAGAATGGAATACGCAACAAAAACCAAAATAAATAAAACGTCAAAGTAACAATTTGCCGAATTTAACTCGGTAAATAGCATTGCATATTCACTTGAATCGTTTAACAAATATAAAGGCCGCTAAAATAACCTACTGTCTCAAACACTCATACTTTTATATTGCATTTAGTAATCAACATAACCAATAACTATGAAACAACACAATTCTACATTATGGCTATTATCAATATAATGGATTTGCTTACGAACGCGAGACACGAATCCATTGCAATTCCCTTGTGGCTAAATATTTAAATACGTCAGGTTTGCGATGTTTATCTTCACTGACTGTTTGTCGACATGTTTATAGTGTATCTTGTATGTTATGTTTTAACATACGGTTATACTATTTAAAGTAATTTGTATATTTCATTTTAGTGTAAATTAATTATTTTGTTTTAATTTATATAATTAATGTAGTTTATTAATGCAATTCTAATGCAGCATTTAGTTTTTATATAACACACCTCATCTTGAATGTTCGCGTTTCGTTTTAGTAAATATAACATACGTCACATAAGCGTAATTTTAATATCATGGCATTACTGTTATTGCGTACGTAATGCTCCATAATTATTTTAACGTAACTTCTCGTGTTTTATGATAGAATTATACTTTCGTGGATGTGTGTATTTTATTGTGAAAGGATGTACAATCCAACTAAAAGGCTGCCGATAATAAACACAATCTGAGTCTGGTTGTTTTTGTCGTAACGATGAATAATCGTCGAAAAATCCAAAACGTCATAAGTTCTTAAGTAAAATCGCACGACCGGAGACAGTTGGTTTTTTAATATGCAATAGACTGTACTGTGCATTCGGTGACACGTGTGCACCGTCGATGTTTCAATAAACTACAGGTGTGGTCTACACCGTGCGACAGCTACATCTTGACAACAACGGATTTTTGTTCATCTCGCATGACGCAACTCAATGACGTAAACAGGTGTGGTATTCCTCTCCGCACACCAGATGGAGCTATAGGTCAGTCCCATAAACAGGCAACTTCCCCATAGACATGAAACTATTCTACGTAATTTGGACTGAGCAAAATATCGTGGAGAGAGAGAGAGAGAGAGAGAGAGATATATATATATATATATATAATATATATATATATATATAGAGAGAGAAGAGAGAGAGAGAGAGAGGAGAGAGGAGAAGAGAGAGAGAGAGAGAGAGAGAGAAGGAGAGAGAGAGAGGATGAGAGAGAGAGAGAGAGAGAGAGAGAGAGAGAGAGAGAGAGAGAGAGAGAGAGAAGGAGAGAGAGAGAGAGAGAGAGAGAGAGAGAATGAGAGAGAGAGAGAGAGAGAGAGAGAGAGAGAGAGATAGAGAGAGAGAGCGAGAGAGATGAGAGAGAAGGAGAGAGAGAGAGAGCGAGAGGAGAGAGAGAGAGAGGGAGAGAGAGATGAGAGAGAGAGAGAGAGTGAGAGAGAGAGAGAGAGAGAGAGAGAGAGAGAGAGAGAGAAGAGAGAGAGAGAGAGAGAGAGAGAGAGAGAGAGAGAGAGAGAGAGAGAGAGAGAGAGAGAGAGAGAGAGAGAGAGAGAGAGAGAGAGAGAGAGGAGAGAGAGAGAGAGATAGAGAGCGCGAGACAAGTCAAATGTCAAAAAAGAAAGCATGGCAGGCCGCTTCTGCTACATAATCTTCTTCCGCAGGTATATATAAGTGTCAATAAAACTCGTCGTTTTTAGTAAGCGCGATTACTGGGAAACACGTTGAGTGCTCGTGGCTTCCCACAGACTCCAGTTCAGTTTTTGGCCACAAACAGTCAAAACACAAGTAGTGTAGCTACCTTTTATTGTAGTTAAATGGGTTATTCGGTGGGTAAATCAAATTCCTCCTTATTTTTGTGTGTAAACGTAAAAATTTAATTGCACTCTATCAGAACACATTGCATTCTTTCCCACCTGTCAGAACAGTCTTGCATATACACTGGAACCTCGTTTTACGATCACCTCGGAAATACAGACACCTCGCAATTAAGGTTACCTACAACAGTCCCAAATTATATTCTCGCACATTAAAGTACAGTATATTAGTCCAGCTATTACGGTCATCTCGCTATTCAGGTCACTAATGTATAATCCCAAATGTCACTTTAATAGTAAGGTACGTTCCAAATAAAATGTTAATCTGACTGTGTCCGGTCATCACGAATATGCCAGAATACACCTCGGAAGATTTAGATACTCTATGCTCTACATGGTCAAGTAATTCGCGTCGCCCATCGTGTTAATTGTGGAGCGCAGTAGCGCAGCGGTAAGGGCTCCGGACTCTCGACTGAGAGAACGAGGGTTCGAATCCTGTGCGGCGGTGTCGAACCTTGGGCAAGTTCGCTTACTCTACATTGCTTCAGTTCACTCAGCTGTATGAATGAGTACCTGGCTATAGACAGTGGTGGATATTTGTGTACGAATAGTATTCGCTCAATAATTGCAGCGTGGCTGAATGCTTCACAGAGAAGTCGAGATGGTGTTCGATTGAACAGGTCTGCCAGGTAGTAAAGTGTAAAGCACTTTGAGCAGTCCTGAGGACTGGATACTGCGCTATATAAGAACGTACCTTTACCGTTTTACTTTAATTTAGACACGGTATGCATTCAGTAGAGACAGCACTATACCAATCATTTCTGGTGTGTCGCTCAATTATTTCAGGTTCAGGTCCTCTAAAATCGTAGTCTACTGCAAACATTTAAGGAAATAAATCTTAATAAATCGTTGTGTCTTAAACACATCGTCAGTTGGTATATCGGAGGTCAATGGTCAAAGGAAGCGACCGGACACAGAAAAAGGCGAGTGGATCAAGGCGCGTGGGACGAGGTACTGTTATAATGTTCCAAACTAGGGTATCGGTATATTAATACGTTCATTTAATTATCTATGTATGTAACGAAGTGAAGAAAAAAGGGGTTACCTCTGCAAAATCGATTTTATTGTTAATTTCGTCCCACCCAACGAAGACGCTGTATCAATCCTATGGGGATTAGGTGTAGACTTCCATATCGAGTCTTGTTTGGTTACTTCATGCGTAGTCGCACTTCTGTCTAGATACTGTGACCCAGTTTGTGTTAGCCAACATACTAAATCAGTTTATCGACCATAATCATGCCTAGGATTGCCGAGATAGGCCCACCTACACTGGTAAATGCACTTTGATAACTGTTTCAGTTATCGTGATCGTTAACATGATACGCGAAACGGTATCATATACAGGTCACGATTTGTATGAGGTCAAGATTTGTATGATATTAAATCTGAAATGGCTTGCAGCGCTCCTGAGAAAATGGGACATTTCAAATAGCTTTCTCCCCTTGAAATACTAATCCGATTTATGGGAAGAATTTAGCCACGTAAACGTCAATACCCAAAAGGTATTTGGCTGATTTCATGCAGTCATGTATTGCTGAACGATTTGAAGAAAATTAGAATACT